>JAAGEH010000023.1:1435905-1447320 GCA_011751065.1 Lasiurus cinereus
CCTCACAGAGCCCACGGACCTCACAGAGCCACGGACCTCACAGAGCCACGGACCTCACTAGCCAGAGAAGAGCTGATGGGACAAAGTGTTACAGGGTGAGGAGCTGGTATGGGCCTCGCATGCCCTCAGTACCTTCAGTACAGCCCTGACCATGTGCCCCTCTCCTGCCGCAGCTGTGGCCATTCAGAGTGCTCTCTACCGGCTGGGCTCCGTGGTCCGCTGAGGCTACCAGGGCCTGGAGGTACCTCTGCCCTGGTTGTTCATTTGTAATTATTTTGGAAAAACTCTGTTCACCTGTGTGGTGGGTGGAGTCAGGGTGAGTGGTTAAGGCTGTGCTCCCTTTTAAACGACTCCCAGGCCATCGCAGGAGTTAACAAGGCGGCTAATGAACTGGTGTCCTTGAAAGTTTCCATGCCCCTCATCCTTTAGCAAGCCACCGGTGTTAATTACCCATGCTGTCCCTGCAGTAGCTCAGAGTTCTGCAGGATGATAACAAACAGGTTCAGGGGAGGTGCGTCTCCTCAAAATTACTTTCAAACCAGCCTCATTAAGCAGAAAATGAGAACAAAATTCCTGGACAACATGCTCATTAGGGGTGCCGACCCGTCTGCACCCCTGTTGTGCATGTCCAGTGGCAGCTGATGGCCTTCCTGCTTTGCCAGTTCCTTTGTCTTGTTGGGAAGGACTTCCCTATGCCCCTCAAAACCAGATGGGCTAAGGGTTCGGTGCTGCACCAGCCGGGCTGGGCAGGTATCTTGGGGTGAGGAATTGGGAGCCACGAAATGACCACAGCTCAGAAATTAGACCCTTCTTCTCCTCCTGTTTAGCTCTGTCCTCTCTCCAGTGTCGCTCCCGGCGTGGCCACATTTGCTGCCCTGGCTTCTCGAAGCTCTGGCTGGGAGGGTATTCCTGAGACTGAGATGAAGCCCTCCCTAAGTGCCGCCCATATCATGGGCAGGATTTAAGCTTGGGCTGGCATGGAGGGACCCCCAGGAGATAGAACCTGGGAGCAGGTTCCACTGCCCGTGTTTATCCTGCTGACCCTGCCTTCTGTTTTCTAAAAGGGATTGACACCTCATCCCTTGAGACCAAGCCAGCCATTTGCCCAGGGCTGTCCATGTTTTATTTTTAATTTTTAATTTTAACAAATATTTATTGTTCAGATTATTACAATTATTCCTCTTTTTTTCCCCCCATGGCTCCCCTCCACCTGGCTTCTACTCCACCCTCTGTCCTTACCTCCCCCTCATTGACCTCATCCATAGGTGTATGATATTTGTCCAGTCTCTCCCTGCACCCCCTCTCACCTCTTTCCCCCTGAGAATTATCAGTCCACTCCCTTTCTATGCCCCTGGTTCTATTATATTCGCCAGTTTATACTTTTTTTCATCAGATTTTCAATTCACTTGATTTTTAGATTCACTTATTGATAGATATGTATTTGTTGTTCATAATTTTTACCTTTACCATTTTCTTCTTCCTCTTCTTAAGAAATACCTTTCAGCATTTCATATAATACTGGTTTGGTGTTGATGAACTCCTTTAGTTTTTTCTTATCTGTGAAGCTCTTTATCTGACTTTCAATTCTGAATGATAGCTTTGCTAGGTAGAGTAATCTTGGTTGTAGATTTTTGTTGTTCATCACTTTGAATATTTCTTGCCACTCCCGTCTGGCCTGCATAGTTTCTGTTGAGAAATCAGCTGACAATCATATGGGTGCTCCCTTGTAGGTAATTAACTGTTTTTCTCTTGCTGTTTTTAATATTCTCTCTTTGTCTTTTGCTCTTGGTATTTTATTTTTTTTAATATATTTTATTGATTTTTTACAGAGAGGAAGGGAGAGGGATAGAGAGTCAGAAACATAGATGAGAGAGAGACATCAATCAACCGCCTCCTGCACTGGAGATGTGCCCGCAACCAGGGTATATGCCCCTGACCAAAACCAAACCTGGGACCCTTCAGTCCCCAGGCCGATGCTCTATCCACTAAGCCAAACTGGTTTTGGCTGCTCTTGGTATTTTAATTATGAGGTGGTCCTCTTTGGATTCCTTTTGTTTGTGATTCTGTGCACTTCCTAGACATGTAAGTCTATTTCTTTCACCAGGTGGGGGAAGTTTTCAGTCATTATTTCTTCAAATAGGTTTTCAGTATCTTGCTCTCTCTCTTCTTCTGGCACCCCCATAATTCGATGTTGGTACACTTGAAGTTGTCCTAGAGGCTCCTTACACTATCTTCACATTTTTAAAATATATATATATCTTATTGATTTTTTACAGAGGAAAAGAGAGAGACAGAAAGTCAGAAACATCGATGAGAGAGAGATATCTATCAGCCACCTCCTGCACGCCCCACAGTGGAGATGTACCCGCAACCAAGGTACATACCCCCGACCAGAGTCGAACCTGGGACCTTTCAGTCTGCAGGCTGACGCTCTATCCACTGAGCCAAACCAGTCTTGGCTATCTTCACATTTTTTTATTCTTTTTTCTTTTTTCTTTTCCAGTGGAGTGTTTTTTGCTTCTTTGTATTTCACATTTTTTACTTGATTCTTGGGATTCTGTGGTCTGCTGTTAGGTTTCTGTATAATATTTTTTATTTCAGTCAGTGTACGTTTAATTTCTAGTTGGTTCTTTTTCATCTCGCTAAATTTATCCTTTTTTTCTAGGACATTCTTAAAAAACCTTATAACTGTGGTTTTGAACTCTATATTCAGTCGTTTGTTTTCCTCCATTTCTTTCATTTGTGATCTTTAGTCTCCACATATTTTGCTGCTTCCCTGAGTTGGTAGAGTAGCTTTGTGTGCTAGGTGTCCTATGTGGCCCAGTAGCTCTGCCTCCCCAGTTACCTGAGATGGACACTCTTGGTGCACCTCTTTGTGAACTGTGTGTACAGTTTTGTTGTAGTTAATTCTTGATTGTTGTTGGTATCACTGGGGGGGATTGACCTCCAAGCCAATTGGTTGTGAGGATCAGCTGTGTGTGTGCATGTGGGCTTGCCTCCAGACCTCTGCCTTTCGCACTCAAGAGAGCTTCCGAAACTCTGCTTTTCGTTTTCCCTGAATTTCCATGTGCTCTAGGTACCCATATGAATCTGGGTCCCCAGGGTCTCACCCGAAACTGGGGTGCAGTGCAGTTGGACCTGGATTTCAGTGCTGTTGTGAGGTTCTGTTTTCCTCCTGCTAGAGGAAGCCAGGCACAATCAGCAGTCAGTGCTCTGTGTGTGCACTTTCGCACGCACTTTTGCATGCCCCCAGACTTCTGTCTTTCGCGGCTCCCCTAAGTTTCTGTGCACTCCTTCCTTTTCACAACAATCCAGACTCCCTGTATGAGTCTCGCTTGGAGTTGGGGTTCAGTGCAGTTGGGATTTTCTGTCTCCCTCCCGCTAGAGGAAGCCAGCCAGACCCTCCTCTGCTCATCCTTTCCAGGAGCGTGTCTCCATACCTCAGCTTTTTACAGCTCCTCTGAGTCTTCGTGTGCCCCTCTCTTTTCTTCAAGTTATAGAACTTCCACTCAGCCAGCTTTCCTGTGGTTCTGGATGGTATCCGTTCTGTCTTTTAGTTGTAGTTTTGAAATTGTGCGAGGCAGTTTAGGTGTTCACCTATGCCGCCATCTTGGTTTCTCTCTCCTGTCCAAGTTTTAAATGGAGGCAAGTCATCTCATCAAGTGCAGTCAGACACACAAGCGGTGGGGCGGGGAGAAAGGGCTGCTGTGGGCTCCTGCAGACCCAGGCTGTTCCGGTTCTCACTATGGTTAAGGATCTAGAACCTGCTCAGGGGATGAAAGTGTATATAGTGTGACATACATGCACACGTGAAAATGCATGCACACAAATATACACGTGCTCACATGCACACATGCTTACACGGGTGCACACAGGCATGAGTACACGTACTCACATGCACACAAATGCAAACACCTGTGCTCCCACACGTTAATGCACATAGGTGCACCCGATGCTCGCTTATGTACACACCCATACATGTACACAATACACATAGCATACTCATGTGTGCACACACACACATGTGCTCACACACGTGAGTATAGTTGACACTTTTGGGCAGAGAGAGCTTTGGCCTCAGCCTGTTCTTGCCAAGTGTAACCCTGGCTGGGCTGAAGTGCTAGCCAGCGGCTCTCTTGGGTCAGCCTTCCTTCACAGACTAGTTAGTCTCAAGCAGTACCTGGGGACAGTAACACCACATCTGCTGATGGGAAGGCCAACCAGAGAGGGGAGGACTGCAGAATGGTCTTTCTTCCTAGAGCTGGGTTGGGGGGACAGAGAGCAGGACAGAGCAGTGGCTGTGGATGCTAGCCCATTGGGACCAAGGCACTGAGGAGCCGGGAGGAGCTGGGGGAAGCTCAGGAGGAAGCTGCTCACTCTGAACGTGGCTGCGGCCCAGCCGGGAGGGAGGTTCTGAGGGGAGATTACAGCAGTTCTTCTGAGTCCAGGCAGTTGGTAAACAGCTTTTTATTTGCTTTGGAAACTGAGTGTGGGAAGCTGCCCCGGGCATACGGGGGTCCTAAAGGTCTGAATGCAGACTCTAGACATAGCTCTCTGCTCTTTTACCCTTAGTTTAATAAACAGCTTGGCTACATGCCTACGTACAAGAGCTTGATTACTTAAAGGTTAAAGAATGCCTACGTACAAGAGCTTGATTACTTAAAGGTAAAAGAATGCCTACGTGCAAGATCTTAAAGGTTACATACCAGTTAAAGAATAGTCAGGGCTTGCTGAAACCGGTTTGGCTCAGTGGAGAGAGCGTCGGCCTGCGGACTGAGGGGTCCCAGGTTCGATTCCGGTCGGGGGCATGTCTCCTGGGTTGTGGGCACATCCCCTGTTGGGGGCATGCAGGAGGCAGCTGATCGATGTCTCTCTCTCATCGATGTTTCTGGCTCTCTATCCCTCTCCCTTCCTCTCTGTAAAAAAATCAAAAAAAAAAAAAAAGGATCAGGGCATAATTGACACAACAACAAAAAATGTAGCAGCAATAGGGAACAAAACAAAAGGTCAGTGACCACGTTTATCTGATTTATGTGTTTATCTGATTTGTGTAAATTCCTCCTCTGCTTGTGCTTAAATACTGTGCTGGAAATAAACTCAGGACTGCAGAATCAAGTCTCAGTCCTCCCAACCCCATCTATTCTTGTCTGTCTTTTCTTTATCCTTACCCCCTCATTCAGGTATTGTTTGATTGCCGGCAGGTAACGGCAACTGAGATTCCCAGATATAAAGGACACATCTCCCCACTGGTCTGTGGTGTTTGGGATGAAGGCGCCATCCTCAGGAAATTCACCAGCAGAGGGGTGCAGTGTGTGTGTGGGGGGGGAGGTGGGGGGGTGGGGGGGGAGGAGAGGCTGGCCCTGCCTGGCTGGCTGGCCAGTAGCGAGCTTGAGCAGATGGTTTCTCCCACAACGGTTGGTCCTGTCCCTGGGCCCCAGTGCCACCGATGCTCAGCCCACTCCTAACAGCCCCTTACCAGCATGCTCTGCACAGAGCTCTCCCTGGGCCTGGCTTTCCTTGCACTGTAGACCCTGCCATCCCAACTGCTGCTCCTGTTGGTTGTGACTCTGTCAGACCCTCTGGGCACATATAGACTGGATGGACCCTGGACACAGGTTCAGTGCCAGGGCCATAATGTAAGAGAGGCGAGACCTGTCATCCCCAGGGTCTGCACCTTTGGGCTGGGGTCAGATAGCAAGAACGCACTGGGAGGGCAGGCTGCAGAGCAACGATGATGACAACATGATGCTGTCAGTCGCCCGCAGAGAGCGGGTGGTTCCATCTGTGTCTAAGCGTTTTTGGCCAAGTTCCCAGACTGGCCATGGTCTTGCTAGGGCCACAAGGGCCATCCACGGAACAGGAAAGACGGCACCAGTCAGGCCGCATCAGGGCCCCTGGGAGCACAACCAACCACGGCTCATTGCTTCAGAGGACACGGGTCCTGGAGACGAAGCTCGGGTGGCGGGGAAGGCATTGTGTTCCGGTGCAGGCGCAGCATTCCCAGTGCAGGTGCGGTGTTCTGGTGCAGGTGAGCTGCTCGGTGAAACCCTCCTGCTAGGATCCTGCTCCTGACCCGAGGCCAGCACTGGGTGGGGGCACTAAGGAGGCCCTGAAAGTCGTGGGGAACAGAGAACACTGGTCAGGCCCACACTGAGGATTGCCTCCTGAAAATGATGGAGAGCCTGCATCCTGACCACAAGCTGACCAGCAGCAGAACAAACCTCAGTTCATTCTGACCCTTTCAGGTGGGATCTCCCAAGGCTACGACTGGCAGGACAGTCGGCCGCCTCTCACTCAGAAAGCTCCGCTTCCGTGCAGCCTTTGCGTGGTGTAAAGACATCTGCCCCGGCACCCAGACTGGGACTGGCATAAACCACCTTTTAAACAGGCAAAACCCTGCCACTAAAGCTAACTTTCTAATCCATTGAGCCTTTCTGCATCTATGGAAACATGCAATTTGCCCCTTTGGGTTAAGTTTGCAAATATGTGTTACTTTCTAAGTTTATGGAGCAGACTTCCCTTGGGAAAGGGTAAATAACACAGGAGTTAGGAGTCCACTGAGGTAATCCTTGCAGAAATAATCAAATACATTGTACATCTCTCTATTTCCATCCCTTCAAATGGGATGCTAACAAGCGACTAAAGACAAAAGCCCATCACAAGCGAATTCACATGATAAATTGCTGTAATCACTCAGTGGGATTACCCCTGGCTCAGGGGCCTCTGCTGGGTTTCCAGCTGCCCTCCCCTCAGTTGGCGGGGGCAAGGGCAGGGACGGGGTCAGGCTGTGAGCACTGTGCCCGTTCATCCTTTTAGGAAAACAGGGCTTGTCCTTCAGCAGCAGGTGCCATCCCCTTTCATATCCTCAGCTGCAAGGGAAGGAGACACATATTTGGCAAAGCAAACATCTGGACTGGGATGTCCATTAGCTTCCTCATACGGCAAAGCCAAGCTCCCTGAGGTGCTGCCGACTTGGGGGTGAAACAGCAAAGGAAGCACTGGAGGCCATGTGGCTGCTTTGAACCATGCAGGCTGGCTGGATGGTGTGATGCTGGGGGCAGAGCCAGGTTTGGGCAGAGTTCTGCCCCTTAAGGTGGCTATGGTTTTAGAGGAGCGAATTTCCTACCGGAGAGTGCAGGTTCCTGTGTTAAGGATCTAGGGCATCCCTGGAACTAAGCCTCACCAGCAGTGAAAATCAAAGCAGTTTGGCTTTGTGCAGGCAGAGTAGCAGGTTGAGGGGCCTTCCTGACCACAGGGTGTCACACCCAGGGTATGGGAGAAATCTGTCTGCAGGGGTTTGTTTTAAAGAGAGGGAAAGTGTGGCTGTGTCTGTCCTGGGTCCATGTGTAGCTTAACCATCTTGTTTAGAATCTGTGTCCTCTGTTTCCACCTTGCAAGCTGTGGTGTCAGGGGTCAGCAGGCACGCCCAACAGGGAATGAAGTTGGGGGTGCCTTAGCCAGACTGCTAGCCTCTCCTGACCTAGCAAGGGACCCCTCTGGCATCCCCTTCCCTAAGCACCATGAGCCTGGCTTCCCAGCTCAAACCTGGGCTTGAGTGAAGCTCGGTGTGTGAGATGCCCAAGCAGCAGTCCATGTAGCCAAGGGGGTAACTGAGGAGGAAGGCCCCTCGCCAGAGTGGAAGCAACCAGAGTTGTTCTGCACTGCCTCCGGCTTCGGTGTGGCTGGCCAGCATGTTGCTGGATGGAACCAGTGGCCAAGTGGGCATATGGCCACTGCTGCTGGGTAGAAAACAGACGTGGCTTCTCTTGCTACCCTGGCCCTGGGGACTCAGTGGCCAAGTTTAAAGAGGAACAAGCACAGGCCTTTCCTGTTTGTCCAGCTCTCGCATTTATTCCCCGAATCAGTTCATTTTTATTAAAGCAAAGGGAACACAGGCATTTCATATATCTGCATTTTCAGGCCAGGGCTCCACTGTCTGCTGCAGTGGCCACGAGCCACACGTGTCCACTGGACACCTGCCACAGGGCAGGTTCTAATGCACAAGACATACTCCATTTTGAAGACTTATATGAAAAAGGAGCAATTATCTCCCTAATACTTTTAAAATGTTACTATGTTGAGATAAATAGAAATTATCATTAAAATGAGTTAAAGTAAATTTTTTAACTTTTAAAAAATACATATTTTATTGACTTTTTTACAGAGAGGCAGGGAGAAGGATAGAGAGTTAGTAATATCGATGAGAGAAACATCGATCAGCTGCCTCCTGCACACTCCCTACTGGGCATGTGCCGCAACCAAGGTACATGCCCTTGACCGGAATCGAACCTGGGACCCTTCATTCCGCAGGCCGATGCCAAACCGGTTTCGGCAAATTTTTTAACTTTACTTAATTCATTCTATTTACCTCACCACAGGAAAATGTGAAGGCCTTGTGGCAGGCACTCTCCACGTGGGGCAGCTGGTTGAAGGGTCGCTGTGAGTCCCTTGGTCCCAGGATTCGTCCTCATGGTGCACCCATCTTACCTAAGATGGATCTAAGAATGAGCATCGTGAAAAGGCTGTTTCAAACCGGGGTTGCACATGAAGCTCTGTCACTCCTTGGGCAGTGGTGCGGAAGTGGGGACTTGGGAAGGGGGTGCTGGCGAGTCCCTTCAAACTGACCCATAGCATGGTCACTACCCCTGCAGGAGCACAGCCCTCCAGCAGGCAGCCAGAGCCCCCAACCATGCTCCCAAGGGCCTCATATGTGTCTGGGTTGCCTTAGGTGGGGAGTTTGCAGAGTAAACTTGGGAGAGGTCAAATAACACTATTTCGAGGGAACAGCTGGCTTGATTAGTGACACTATTGAGAAACCATCATTCACCCTGTAAAAGGCATGCTGCCAGTGGGGACAGCAAATAAACAGCTTTGCAATTTAAAAAGTTTTAAGCTGACAACTTTTCCTTGAATGAAGTGATAAAAAGCGTTTATAGCTAGTTAAATGGTTCTCCTAAAAATTGTTATTTTTCACCCAAGACATTTTCCCTTCATCTTTCCTGATTATTTCATTTATTTGTTGCTTACAGATCAGGATCCACACCTCAGAGACGTTTTAGACTCTGATTTTCAAAGTATGAGTTGTCACAAATGAACACTGCTTTAACATTAAAATTTAGTCATTAAATAAGGTGAAGTCAAATACTTTATCTGACTACAAAGGATGTACTAACATCTGTGGCCAGAAGAAGCAACTTTGTGTCAGATGATGAATAACTTGCAGCCCTGACCAGGGCCCCGAAGCAATGTTCTCAGCATGCACGCCACCCCCGAGAGTTTGCAGGGTCCAGTCCTCAGTTACCTGGAGGGAATCTGGAACTTAGTTCCCAACACTTAGCTCTGTGAGTGTGCAGCGCTGATAAACCAGCCTCTTAGGAGCAAAGACAATGAAAAAATGAAAATGAGCAGGAACTGGTATTAAGCATACATCTTTATGAGTAAGATTTAACCACACTTCATTTTGCAAATATAAAAGGGCCTTTTAAATGTATTAATTAAAGCTAAATGCTACAGACAGGCCGCTTGGTAGGGCGGCAGTCCTCCTCCATTAGCACGGCATTAAGAACAGTAGAGAAAATGGGGTTAATAAAGCCGGATATTGTAGCTGAGTCTCTTGGGCACCAACAGTGCACCCGCAGGGCATATGCCACACGTGGACCCCATGCAGCAGAATTCGAGCTGCACACCCAAGTAAGAGACAGCGCTCCTCACCGTTTGCACAGTCAGGGTGTGGCCCCTATTAGGTACTCACCCGTGGCCGGCCTCCTCCCCCAAAAGCTTGAAGGAGTTGGCGGGTCACCAGGACCAGGCTGACCCTCCCTTCACACCCTACGGCCCAATGCAGGCGTTGCGCGCTCCTCCCCTTCCATGCAGCCGCCTGGAAGCAAAGGGCGCAGGACAGTCTCCGTCCAACAGGGCCGCCCCTGGGGAGTCCAGGGACTGTTTAGGGACAATTCTGCAGGCTTGAGGGTAGCGACCTTGCGTCCACTCATCCCCAAGAGGTTAGCACCTCTAGCTAGGCAAGAAGATAAACAAACTCAGACTCGGGAAAGCCAAAGAGCCACTACCCGGCTCTTCTTGCTTTCCAAGTCCAGCTCCTTTGCAAAGTACAGTTGTGGGGCGCACTGGTTGTGGGAGCGCAGGGTGGTAGAGTCGGCAGAAGCAGGAGGTGCCAGGCACCGCTTTTCTTCAGGACCACCCAGATTGCAGCCTTGCAGTTTGCTAAGAGAGGCTCAGGCAGCAGCGGAGGCAGGCCCTAACGAGGGTCCCACCCGCTAAGCAGGGTGCGTTCTGTCCCTGCGCTCACGAGCCCTGGGCTCAGGCCTGGTTTTTCACAGGGCGGTGAGCGCTGCTAGTCACCTCCACCACATCTCCAGGCCCCTGGCAGGAGGGAGGAGGGGTGACAAGGTGCCCAATGGATGCCTCAGACTCCAGGCATGGCTTCCAGCGCCCCACTCAGAGCTCAGCTCCTGCCAGACAGGCTCCGAGTTTCCCATGGCCCCAAGCTGTTCGGCCACTGGGGCAGGCGGCAAGGCCAGGGTCCGGTGGGTCAGGGACAGTCATCGTGGACAATGCAAAAAAGGCTAAAGCGAGCAGGAGTGTGGGGATGCCCTTACAGCTTCTCATTACATTGCTCACAAAGCGCCGAGGGCGTCCCGGGGCAGGCGGCGCCCTTGTCTGGACAGGGCAACGCACCGCCCGCAGAGAAGGGATACACGCCAGCCTGGCTGCAGGGCGTCAAGGGCGCGGTGAGGCCCGGGACCTGGTGGAGGCAGGCCACGAGGCGCCGCATCTCGCCCAGGGCCTGCGCCTGCATGAGGATGTAGTTCCTGGCGAGCAGCAGCGTGGCGATCTTGGAGAGCTTGCGCACCGACGGGCCGTGCGTGTAGGGGATGACCGCGCGCAGTCCGTCTAGCGCGTCGTTCAGGTCGTGCATGCGCCGCCGCTCCCGCGCGTTGATGCTGAGCCGCAGCGAGCGCGGCTCCCGGGGCCGCCTCTGCCCGCCCGCCGCGCCCCCCGGCCCGCGCCGCCGCCGCCGCCGCTGCTCGAAGGCATCACTCTGCTCGTCGCCACTCTGCTCGTCGCTCTTCTCGGCCGCCGAAACCCGGGTGCAGGGCGCGGGCACCGCGGGGAGGTCGTCGCCCAGGTCCCGTGCGCCGTAGCCACGGCTCGCCTCGGGCCCCTGGACTGCCCCGAGGGCGAGGCCAGCCGTACGGCTCAGCGCCAGGTTCGCGTCCCCCGACAGAGACCTGAGCTCGGCCATGGCCCCAAGCCGGGGCCCGAGGCCGGCCGCTGCTGCCGACGCCCTGCTGCTCCGGACTCCGCGCGTCCGTCGGGCTGTCTGTGGGCCCCAGCCTCCGCACTCAGAGTCGCCCTGGCCCGCTTCGGCCCCGCCTTCTGTTACGGCTCCTCCCC
>JAAGEH010000023.1:1447420-1623873 GCA_011751065.1 Lasiurus cinereus
ACCCATCTCCATTCATACCTCCAGGCCCCAGTGCCTGCGTTCCCTCTCCCCCCCTGTGGCTCTCAGCCCCAGCGAGTGGGGCTCGGGAAGAGGCGGTCGCCAGGTCCGCTCCAACTCTCCGCCCCCTCCCCCCCCCTCCTCCTTTTCTCCTCTCCTCCCCTCTTGCTCTCCTGTCCTTCCCACCCATCTTCCGGTCCTAGCTGCGGCGCGCTGGGCGGAGCCAGGGCGGCTCTAGTGCCCAATGGCCTTCCTCCTGCTTTGAGGGGACTTCGCGGTCGTCCAATCCGAGCGGACCTGGCGACCGCCTCTTCCCGAGCCCCACTCCCGGAGGCTCAGAGCCACAGGCAGGCAGAGGGAACGCAGGCACTGGGGCCTGGAGGTATGAATGGAGATGGGTGGGGGCGGCGGGACCCACGAGCGTTTTTCCGGCTTCTCGGCTTCGTCCCCCGCTGCTGCCTCCTGCCACCCCGGGCGTTGCCGCCGCTAAGAGCTCTCATCGGTGTGGACATCCGCTTCAGTCCGTTTGGCCCTGGTGCCTGTTGGCGGAGCCGCCGCTGGCCTCGCGCTGGGGTGTTAGCCGGGAACGAGGCCGCCGCGGGGTGGAGTTTGTTCCCCTCCGGGGCCCACCTCCGAGGCCCGGGGCGCCCAGTGTTGCACAGACAAGTACCGAGGGGCAAACTGCGCTCCTGGTACTCTGCAGGCAGCCACGGGGCGCTAAGGGAAGCCTTTTCAAGCTGTGGCCAGAGTCTTGGGCGCTTCCCTTGGCTGACAGAGGTCTGGCAGAGTTGGGGAGTGTGAAAGGGTACATAGAAACAGGTAGGCCATGCCAAGACCGGTTTGGCTCAGTGGATAGAGCGTCGGCCTGCGGACTGAAAGGTCCCAGGTTCAATTCCGGTCGGGGGCATGTATCCTGGCTGCGGGCACATCTCCACTGTGGGGCGTGCAGGAGGCGGCTGATCGATGTCTCTCTCTCATCGATGTTTCTGACTTTCTATCTCTCTCCCTTCCTCTCTGTAAAAAAAAATCAATAAAAATATATTTAGAAAAAAAAAAAGAAACAGGTAGGCCAACTCCACGTACCCTGAGGCCAATGTGAGCAGTGCGGCTGATGGAACCCGGCGTCCAGTGACTTCTTACCTTGCGGACTCAGGACTGCGTGAGGGAGCAGAGTGGAGGGGAGGGTATGCTATGGATAACTTGAGTGTGGGGCACTGGACCCCCAGGGAGGGCCAGCAGGCATTTGCGGGGGTGTGGAACTGTTTGGTGGGGGCTTAGTTGAAGCCAGAGGCATGATGAGATTGACTTTCAAAACTTGGCCCGGAGCAGAGTTCTGGGGAGTTTAAATTAAAGCCAGTCTGTGGGTCCCACTCCAGAGACCACCTGTAGGGGCGGGTCTGGCTGTGGGAACGTCTAAACTTGGGCCAATTTTCCAATGGCCAGGTAACCAAGAACCTTCAACAGCTAAGAGAAGGGCTGGAAGCTGGGGTGGTGTGGGCGCCCTGGGACATGGGAGACCCACCTGCTGGTGGCGGGGGAACTAGGTACGGATCCTGAAAACCCGGGAGCCGCATCATTCTTTGGTCAGATGCCGCCACCTGCTGGCTGTCTGGGGGATTGCGTGCCACCTGTGAGTGCCTGGAGCAGATGGAACCCGTTTGTTGCTGGTTCTTACTCCCTTGGCTTCCACGTTCTTGCACCAATGATTGGGTGCTTGGTCGAGATTAAATATTAGTACATATAAAATTTAAAAAGGAGATATCGCTCTTTCTTTGCCTAGCTCAGCCATGGCTCGTGGTCCCAAAAAGTATCTGAAGCGTGTAGCAGCTCCAAAGCATTGGATGCTGGATAAATTGACCGGTGTGTTTGCTCCTTGACCATCTACCAGTCCCCATAAGCTGAGAGAATGCCTCCCTCTCATCATTTTCTTAAGGAACAGACTTAAGTATGCTTTAATAGAAGATGAAGTAAAGAAGATCGGCATGCAGCGGTTTATTAAGATTGATGGCAAGGACCGAACCTATATAACCTACCCTGCTGGTTTTATGGATGTCATCAGCGTTGACAAGACTGGAGAGAATTTCCGCCTGATCTATGACACCAAGGGTCGCTTTGCTGTTCATCGTATAACACCTGAGGAGGCCAAGTACAAGTTGTGCAAAGTGAGGAAGATCGCCCACCATCTGCTTGATCCGCTCATCAAGGTAAATGACACCGTTCAGATCAATTTGGAAACTAGCAGAATTACTGATTTCATCAAGTTTGACACTGGTAATTTGTGCATGGTAACCAGAGGTGCTAACCTGGGAGAATTGGCGTGATCACCAACAGGGAGAGGCACCCTGGTTCTTTTGACGTAGTTTATGTGAAAGATGCCAATGGCAACAGCTTTATCACAGGCTCTCCAACATTTTTGTAATTGGCAAAGGCAACAAACCATGGATTTCCCTATCCCGTGGAAAGGGTATCCACCTTGCTGAAGAGAGAGACAAGAGTCTGGTGGCCAAACAGAGCACTGGGTGAAATGAGTTATAGGTGACATGATTGAAAAAGTCTTTGTACTTAATTAAAGATAATACAGCATGATTATTTGCCTTTTTTATATGAGACGGTTGGGTATTTTTATTTTAATTTAGTTTCCTGCTATTGTACTTTATGACATGTAAAGTAGATGGAATTTTTCAGACCTTCTATTTGCCTTCTGTGTCTGTTATAGGATGGGCTTGGGTGGTGATGGGAAGGAGAACACACCTGACAAAGAAGGAACAGCAACCCTTGACTTGGCCAAGACCTTGTCTATTCTATTAAGTCTTCTTGGCTTTAAAAGAAAATCAGTGCCTTCCTTTATCTCTGGTCTTCCTGCCATTGCTATCCTCAACTCCAACCTCAGAGGTCTCTGCAAAATAGAAAGTGTGTGGAAAATAAACTTATTCCTACTTCATAAATAAATAAATAAATAAATAAATAAAAAGGAGTTATCCCAGGCACTAAACAGTGGCTTATGGCACTGTTAAAAAGACATGAGTGACCCTGGTTAGGAGCAAATTCGTTGGCTGGAGTCTTGAGGAAGAGGCAAGGAGACTGATGGCCCTCTTGCTCCACAAATGAGTGTTTCTATTGATCAAGGTCAAGTAGACAAAGGGGCTTGGCCTCTGACAGGGCCCACCACCCCTCCTCAGCTTCCCAGCTCGGACTCCATCCCAATCTGGCTTCCCTTTGAGCCACGACCTGTTGGGATCCCTTGCGGCTGAAGGAATTCTGACTAAGTCAAACTGGTTTAGAAGAAAAGATCTCGAGAGTCTTCTGTTATGAGAATCATTTTTTAAAATTAAATCTTTATTATTTAGAATATTACATTTGTTTCTCTTTTCTCCCCTCCATAGCTCCCCTCCACCCGGCTCCCACTCCTCCCTCTGACCTTACCTCCCTCCCGTTGACCTCATCCATAGGTGTATGATTTTTGTCCAGTCTTTCCTTGTACACCTCTCACCCCTTTCCCCCTGAGAATTTTCAGTCCACTCCCTTTCTGTGCTCCTGATTCTATGATAGTCACCAGTTTATTCTGTTGATCAAATTTTTAATTCACTTAATTTTTAGATTCACTTGTTGATAGATACGTATTTGTTGTCCATAATTTTTTATCTTTTACCTTTTTCTTCCTCTTCTAAAAGAGTATCTTTCAGCATTTCATATAATACTGGTTTGGAGTTGATGAACTCCTTTAGCTTTTTCGTATCTGTGAAGCTCTTTATCTGCCCTTCAATTCTGAATGATAGCTTTGCTGGGTAGAATATTCTTGATTGTAGATTCTTGCTATTCATCACGTTGAATATTTCTTGCCACTCCCATCTGGCCTGCATCATTTCTCTTGAGAAATCAGCTGACAATCTTATGGGTGCTCTCTTGTGGATAATTAACTGTTTATCTCTTGCTGCTTTTAATATTCTCTCTTTGTCTTTTGCTCTTGGTATTTTAATTATGATGTGTCTTGGTGTAGTCCTCTTTGGATTCCTTTTATATGGGGTTCTGTGTGCTTCCTGGACTTGTAAGTCTATTTCTTTTACCAGATGTGAGAAGTTTTCAGTCATTATTTCTTTAAGTAGGTTTTCAGTATCTTGCTCTCTCTCTTCTTCTGGCACTCCCACAATTCTGATGTTGGTATGCTTGAAGCTGTCCCAGAGGCTCTTTATACTATCTTCACATTTTTGGATTCTTTTCTCTTCTTGCTTTTCCAGTTAAGTGTGTTCTGATTCTTTATATTTCAAATTTTTGACTTGATTCTTGCCTCCCTCTAATCTGCTGTTAGGTCTCTGTATAATATTTTTTTATTTCAGTCAGTGTATGTTTAATTTCTAGTTGGTCCTTTTCCATCTTTATTTGGATCTTTTCCATCTCTAGTTGGTCCTTTTTCATCTCCTCTTGGGTCTCCCTAAATCTATCCATCTTTTCTAGGATATTCTTGAAAAACCTTATAACTGTGTTGTTTGTTTTCCTCCATTTCTTTTGTTTGTAATCTCTTCCTTTGTCTCCGCATTTTCACTATGCTGGGAGAACTTCTGTGTTGGATTCAGCCTTATGATACAAGACTTGCAAAACTGCAAAAGCTTGGGATGGATGGATTCTCAGGGCTTAATGGACTGCCTTGCCTTCCTGTTGGCCCTGCCCTCCACGGCCCCTGAGTCTCACGTGACTGGGTAATCGCTGGAGTGATCCCTGTGTGGGCAAGCGTTCTCCCAGTGCCTCTAGACTGCTGCCTTTCTGGCTCCCCTGTGCTCTGGGACCAAATGAATCTGGGTCCCCAGGGTTTCACCTGAAACTGGGGTTTAGTGGAATTATAAGTGGCGCAGTTGGGAGGGTCTGTCTCCTGCCCACTGGTGAAAGCCAGCGGCACAATCAGCAGTCAGTCTTCTGCGCGCCACTAGACTTCTGACCTTTTGCGACTCCCCTAAATTTCCGTGCACTTCTCCCTTTTCACAGTCCAAACTCCCCCCATATGAGTTTCGGCTGGACCTTCGGTTTAGTGTCGTAGGATAAGGGGTTCAATGCCGTTGGGAGTCTCCGTCTCCCTCCCGCCAGAGAAAGCCAGCCAGGTACTCAGGCACCCGCTCTCTCCACGTGCGCGTCTCTGTTCCTCAGCTTTTTGCAGCTTCTCTGGGTCTCTGTGAACCCCTCTCCCTTTTCTAGTTGTAGAATTTCCACTCAGCCAGCTTTCCTGTGGTTCTGGATGATGTCTGTTCTGTTTTTTAGTTGTAGTTTTGAAATTGTTGTGTGAGGCAGCAGTGTAGGTGTTTACCTATGCTACCATCTTGGATTCTTTATTTTTTCTGTTATGAGAATCATTGATGGTTTCAGGCACAGATGGAACTAGGCGCCTGGATGATGGTGTGGGACTTGCTTGCCTCCATCTCTCAGCTCTGCTTGGTTCTGTGTTGACTTTACTCTCAGGCAGCTGTGACCCCAGAGCGATGCAGGCAAATGTCTTACCAGCTCAGCTCCCCCAGAGGAAGCAAGCACCTCATTTCCCTTCCAGATCTGCCCTCTCTTGCTCTGGAAATCTCCCCTCTTGTTCCTTGTGGTTTGGGTGGCTGCCACCCCACTCAAGGGATGGGCACTCTGACATCAGAACCTCCTCCACCTCCCACAAGAGACCAAGCTGATCTAGTCCAGTAAGTGCCAGCCCTGGAAGGCTGGTTCCTAGAGTGACCCCAGTCTACCTGTGGGTTCCTCCTCTCCCTCCTTCAATCTCTACAGGCCCTTCAGACCAGAGAGGTGCTTAGCTGGGCTAGTTTCTGGAAGGCTTCCTTTTTTAAAATATATTTTATTGATTTTTTTTAGAGAGGAAGGGAGAGGGAGAGCGAGTTAGAAACATTGATGAGGAGAAACATCAATCAGCTCTCTCTTGCACAATTCCTACTGGGGATGTGCCCGCAACCAAGGTACATGCCCTTGACCAGAATCGAACCTGAGACTCTTCAGTCCACAGGTCAAGGCTCTATCCACTGAGCCAAACTGGTTAGGTCCCGGAAGACTTCCTGATGGAGGTTGCATTGGGTGGCACTGGCGGTTGCATTTGAGCAGAGGACTGTCTTCCTTCCATCTCTCCCACTTCCTCAGCACCAGAGCTGCACAGGTTCGTCCCCATCTCCTGTTGGACTGCTGAGAAGCAGAGGTGGTGTTCTGGGTGCGTGGGCTCTGCCTCTCCGGTATTGTTCTGTCCCTAGGGCAGCACACTCCCTGCTCCCTCCCCTGCTGTGCTTCCTCCAGGACTGGGCTGGGCTGAGCTCCACTAGGAGCCTGGGCTCAGTGCTACCTTCTTTAGCCTCCATCCAGCAGTCACTTGGGATTTTCTGCTGTGACTGCCTTTTCCCTGGTCCATCCTAGGGAAAGGACAGTGTCACCCAGCAAACACTTTTACTGTCAACCTAAGTTCTGCTCAATTAGGAGGGAAAGGCAAGCCAAAGAGGATGTGTGTGCACAAGACGACCCCCTTTCCAATGTGTAGCCAGCAGAGCAGCCAGGATGAGGTACAGAGGGGTGGCCCTATGTCAGCAGGGCCCCAGCTGGGCTTCCTGGCCCCAAGAAGGCCAGGGCAGCTCACCATGGTGGCACCACCTGTTGGGCATGGAAGACAGTTATAGCAGATTCTGCCCCAGATTTCCAAATTGGGCAAATGTAGTGACTTTTAAAAGCAGGGTGGCCCTGACCGGCTTCTCAGCGGTTAGAGCATGGGGTTAGAGTCTTGGTTAAAGGGACTACCTGGCCAGCGTGGCTCAGGGGTTGAGCATCAACCTATAAACCAGGAGGTCATGGTTCGATTCCCAGTCAGGGCACTTGCCCAGATTGCAGGCTTCACCCCCAGTGTAGGGGTCATTAAAAATTAAAAATCCTCTAATTAGCAGGAGGTAGCTGGTGTTTTTATCTCTCTCTCCCCCTTCTACTCTGAAATCAATAAAATAAATTATATAAAAAAGGACATGTACCTCTGTTGCCATTTCCCCCAGACCCGTGTAGGAGGCAACCAATAACTGTGTCTCTCTCACATCAATATCGATATTTCCCTTTTTAGAAATCAATGGAAAAAATATCCTCAGGTAAGGATTAAACAAATTGAAAACAGTATGGATCACAGAATTTTTTTAAAAAAAAATCCTTATTCGAGGATATCTTTCCATTGATTTTATTTATTTACTAGAGGCCTGGTGCATGAAATTTGTGCATGGGGGTTGGAGTGTCATTCAGCTCAGCCTGCTCCCTCTCCAATCTGGGACTCCTTGAGGGATGTCTGACTGCCCATTTAGGCCTGATCCATACTGGATCGAGCCTAAACGGGCAGTCGGACATCCCTCTCACAATCCAGAACTTCTGACTCCCAACTGCTTACCTACCTGCCTTCCTAATTGCCCCTAACCGCTTCTGCTTGCCAGCCTGATCACTCCCTAACCACTCCCCTGCCAGCCTGATTGATGCCTAACTGCTCTCCTGCCAGCCTGTTTGCCCCTAACTGCCTTCCTCTGCAGGTCTGGGCACCCCTAACTGACTCTTCTGCAGGCCTGGGTCCCCCCCAACTGCCCTTTCCTGCAGGCCCAGTCACTCACAACTTCTCTCCTCTGCCAGCCTGGTCACCCCTAACTGCTCTCCACTGCAGGCTTCATCAACTACCTTCCCTTGCAGGCCTGGTCCCTTCCAACTGCCCTTCCCTGCTGGCCATCTTGTGTCCATATGGGGGCAGTCATCTTGTGTATTGGAGTGATGGTCAATCTGCATATTACTCTTTTATTAGATAGAATAGAAACCTGGTGCACAGGTGGGAACCAGCTGGTTTGCCCTGAAGGGTGTCCTGGATCAGGGTGGGTGTTCCCTTGGGGTGTGGGGTGGCCCCTCAGCCACCCAAGTGGAGGCCCTGGTATCTGGGACTTATTTATCTTCTATAATTGAAACTTTGTAGCCTGGAGTGGAGCCAAGCCTTCTGCTCACTCCATGGCAGCAGCCATTGAAACTTTGTTGCCTTAAGTGGAGGCCTCAACAGGCCAGGGTGTGCTGAAAGCTTGGCTTCCTCCATCACCAGGGGCAACCCAAGTCTTCCTCCTGCCTCTCTGTGGCTGTAGCCATCTTGGTTGGGTTAATTTGTATACTCGCTCTGATTGGCTAGTGGGTGTGGCTGGTGGGTGTGGCTTGGGGTATAGCGGGTGTATAGTTAATTTGCATATTACTCTTATTAGATAGGATCTAACTATCTATCTATTTATTTATTTGTAATCCTCACCCAAGGATATTTTTCCTATTGATGTTTAGAGAGTGGAAGCAAGAGGGAGAGACAGAGAGAAACACCAATGTGAGAGAGACACATTGATTGGTTGCCTCCAGCATGCCTCTGACCAGGGCCCATGCCCAGGCTAGAGAGGAACCTGCAGCCAAGGCATGTGCCCTTGACAAGAATCAAATCCAGACTCCTTTCATCTGCAGGCCAACACTCTATCCACTGAACCAAATCGGCTAGGGCTGGACAACATAATTTGTCACGTTTTCTGTGTAAGGTGTGGCTGTAGAAAAATGTAAGAATTAGTGCAGCATGGAGATGTTAATTAATGCAAAATAAAGGGCCTCTTATGCTAACATTACCAATAATTAACCCATTAAGCCTTGAGCACAGAGAGTGGAGTGACAACCCCATTCCCCTGGCCATGACTGTGTGTGTATGTGTGTGTGTGTGTGTGGCAGGAGTGTTGTGTCTAGAACTGGATCCTCCCAGGACCCAGAAGCCCAGGTTGCAGGCCTGGTCCAGGGGGAGCTCAGAGCAGCCTGGTCAAAGAAAAGGCCTTTTACATGGTAATGTCTGTGGCACTTTTAACACTACAGGGAGAAAGCCAGCCGCCTGCACAGGGTTCCATGCAGGCAAAGTGCAGATGTCTCCTGTGAGCCCGTGGAGCAACCATGCCAAACTCAAAGGCTAACATAGGCCAAGTAAACAAAGTATAAGTGTATGTGGGCCACACACACACACAAAAGCTTCTATTTTCATAGAAACGTAGGTTTATTTATATAGAGACATGCTAAATACAAAGGACTGAAATAAATGAGTCATAGTTAATATAAAATAATAGAACATTTTAATAAAAACTAATATTTTTTTTGGAACGTTAACTTACCAGATACTGAATAACTGCACAAATTAATAAGCTAATGCACATAAACCTATTTTTCTTGTTCTCCAAAAGCGAAATATTTCCTGTTGCGCACAGCAAACAAGTCAGTACAAGACTAATGACATGACAATTGGCTGCTAAAATATTCACTGCTAGTATTAGTGGAGAGAAATGGTGCGCCTGTGCATAAGGTGTGTAAAGGAAATGAATGCAACATGATTATAGTAACCAGTCATTAGCAAACATTGGAATTCGTTATTAATAATCCTATCTAGTAAAAGGTTAATATGCAAATTGACCATCACTCCAAGACACAAGATGGCCGCCCCCATGTGGACACAAGATGGCCTGCATGGGAGGGCAGTTATAGGCAGTTGGGGGACCAGGCCTGCAGGAGGGGGCAGTTGAGGGGAACCAGGGCTACAGGGGAGAGCAGTTGGGGGGATCAGGCCTGCAGGGGAGGGCAGTTGGCAGGGGAACCAGGCCTGCAGGGAAGGGCAGTTAGGGGTGATCGGGCTTGCAGAGAAGGGCAGTTGGGGGTGACCAGGCCTGCAGGGGAGAGCAGTTGGGAGGGGAACAGGCCTGCAGGGGAGGGCAGTTGTGGGCTATCAGGCCAGCAGGGAGGGCAGTTAGGATTGACTGGGCTGGCAGAGGAGGGAAGTTGGGAGAGACCACATCTGCAGGGGAGGGCAGTTGTGGGCAATCAGACCAGCAGGAAGGGCAGTTAGGGGTGACTGGGACAGCAGAGGAGAGCAGTTGGGGGAGACCAGGCCAGCAGGGAGGGCAGTTAGGGGTGACTGGGCTGGCAGAGGGGGGTAGTTGGGAAAGACCATGTCTGCAGGGGAGGACAGTTGTAGGGGGACCAGGCCTACAGGGAAGGACAGCTAGGGGGGAACCCAGGCTTGTAGGGGCAGGCAGTTGTGGGGGGTAGGCCTGCAGGGGAGGGCAGTTGCAGGGGGGGGAGGGTAGGCCTGCAGGGGAGGACAGTTAGGGGCAATCGAGCCAGCCAAGGAGCAGTTAGGCATCAATCAGGCTGGCAGGGGAGTGGTTAGTGGGTGATCAGGTTGGCAGGCAGAAGCTGTTAGGGGCAATCAGGCAGAGGCAGGCAAGTGGTTGGGAGCCAGCAGCCTGGATTGTGAGCGGGATGTCCAACCGCATATTAAGGACCGATCTCACCGGGAACGGGTGGTCAGACATCCCTAAAGGGATCCCATATTGGAGAGGGTGAAGGCTTGACTGAGGGATACCACACTCCGCCCCCTGCAAGAATTTTGTACACTGGGCCTCTAGTTATGTTTAACAGGATATTGTAAAAATTAAGTTACAACATTTTTATTAAAATGTTTCTTACAGCCGAGAACGGTTTGGCTCAGTGGATAGAGCTTGCGGACTGAAAGGTCCCAGGTTCGATTCCGGTCAGGGGCATGTACCTTGCTTGTGAGCACATCTCCACTGTGGGGCGTGCAGGAGGCGGCTGATTGATGTCTCTCTCTCATCGATGTTTCTGACTTTCTCTCTCCCTTCCTCTCTGTAAAAAATCAATAAAATATATATATTTTTAAATGCTTCTTACATATCTTTATATTGGCTGGGCCACAAAAATATTCATCGTGGGCTGCATGTGGCCCGCAGGCTGGGAGTTTGACATGCTTGCCCTGGAGGGATGGCTTCCCCCAGCCTCCTGCATTGCAGGGCTGTGTGTGTGCAGCTTTATCCTATATAATAAAAGCCTAACATGCAAATTTCCCCCTCGATCAGAAGTTTGACCAGGGGTTGGAGCTGGGTGGGGGAGAAGGGAGGCCCTGGCCCTGGCCAGTAGCCTCTAGAGACCCTACCCATGAACAATTTCATGTGCTGGACCTCTAGTTGAAATATAATTCACATTCTGCACAAGTCACCCATTTTATTTATATTTTAAAGTGTGTGTGTGTGTTTTAATGTTTTTATTGATTTTAGAGAAAGAGGAAGGGAGAGGGAGAGACATTGGTCAACCTTGATTTGGAATCAAACCAGTGACCTCTTGGTGCATGGGATGATGCTCAGGCCACTGCCACACAAGTCAGGCTCAAGTCACCCATTTTGAAGTGCAGTTCAGTGGCATTTAGCATGTCTACACATTGTGTGACCTCCCCCCATCATTTCTAAAACCTTTTCATCACCCCCAAAGGAGACACGCCCCTGTTAGTCACTCACCCATCCATTCTATGCCTCTGGAGTTGTCTGTTTGGGACACTTCATATAGATGGAACTTAAACAATGTGATTTTCTGTGTCTGGACAACACACCTTAGAGCAGTCTCAACATTTTCCCCTAAAATCAACCACCAGTATCAGTCAGACCCAGGCCTCTCCTCCCCAGTGGAGACTTCAGGGCCTCTGCCCCACCCAGCAGTTCTGAATGCAGAAGTTGACTCAGTTACTGCCTGGCCACACTAATGGACACCATTAGCTACCTCACCTTTTCCCTCTGAGGCAGGAGGATCACTGCTGGGGGAAGGATATGTGCGCATTGCTTTTCCTAATTTCATGATGTGCTCCTGCATTGCACCCTCCCCACTGGGACCCCTGCTTCCCCTTTCAAGAGACAGAAACTCCCTACTGCACTGAACCCCAGTTCCTACTGCACTAAACCCCAGTTTGGGGCGAGACTCATACAGAGGGAGTCTGGACTGTCGTGAAAAGGGAGGAGTATATGGAAACTTAGGGGAGCCGTGAAAGGTAGAGGTCTGGATGCACGCGCAAGTGCATGCAGAGGACTGACTGCTGATTGTGCCACTGGCTTTCTCTAGCAGGAGGAAGACAGAACCACCCAACTGCGCTGAAATCCACTTCCGACTGCACTGAACCCCAGTTTCGGGTGAGATCCTAGAGACCCAGACTCATATGGGTCCTCGGAGCACAGGGAAACTCAGGGGAGCTGGAAAGGCAGAGGTCTGGAGGTGCACAAGTGCAAGTGCACAGAGAGGGCTGCAGCAATTACCGAAGGACACTGAGACCCAGGGGCTGCATAGGGTAGGGCTGATGGGAAGCCAACACTGTCTGCTCAGCCCTGAGACTCTGCCTCTTCCAAGCTGAACACAGAGGCTTTGTAATTTTTCAAGTCTTATATCATAAGGCTAACTCCAGCACAGAAGTTCTCTTGGCATAGACATAGCTGATCTCACAACCAATTGGCTTGGAGGATAATTCCCCCCAGTGATACCAACAACAATTAAGACTTAACTACAACAAGGCTGTACACACAGTGCACCAAGAGAATCCACCTCTGGTAACTGGGGAGGTGAAGCTACTGGGCCATATAGGATAACTAGCACATAAAGCTACTCTACTAACTCAGGGAAGCAGTGAGAATGCGGAGACAAAGAAACAGATCAGCCGAGACCGGTTTGGCTCAGTGGATAGAGCGTTGGCTTGCGGACTGAAAGGTCCTGGGTTCGATTCCGGTAGGGGGCATGTACCTTGCTTGCGGGCACATCTCCACTGTGGGGCGTGCAGGAGGTGGCTGATCGATGACTCTCTCACATGGATGTTTCTGACTTTCTATCTCTCTCCCTTCCTCTCTGTAAAAAATCAATAAAATATATATATTTTTTAAAAAAAGAAAGAAACAGATCACACATGAAAAAAATGGAGAAAAACAAACATGGTTATAAGATTTTTGAAGAATTTCCTAGAAAAGATGGATAAATTTAGTGAGACCCAAGAGGAGATGAAAAAGAACCAACGAGAAAATAAACATACACTGACTGAAATAAAAAATATTATACAGAAACCTAACAGCAGACTAGAGGAATGTAAGAATCAAGACAACGATTTGAAATACAAAGAGGCAGAAAACACTCAACTGGAAAAACAAGAAGAAAAAAGAATCCAAAAATGTGAAGATAGTGTAAGGAGCCTCTAGGACAATTTCAAGCATACCAACTTCAGAATTGGGGGTGCCAGAAGAAGAGAGAGAGCAAGATACTGAAAACCTATTTGAAGAAATAATGACTGAAAACTTGCCCCATCTGGTGAAAGAAATGGACTTACAAGTCCAGGAAGTGCACAGAACCCCAAACAAAATGAATCCAAAGAGGACCACATCAAGACACATCATAATTAAAATACCAAGAGCAAAAGACAAAGAGAGAATATTAAAAGCAGCAAGAGAAAAACAGTTAATTACTGACAAGGGAGCATCCAAATGATTGTCAGGTGATTTCTTAACAGAAACTATGCAGGCCAGATGGGAGTGGCAAGAAATATTCAAAGTGCTGAATAGCAAGAACCTACAACCAAGATTTTTCTACCCAGCAGAGCTATCATTCAGAATTGAAGGTCAGATAAAGAGCTTCAGATATAAGAAAAAACTAAAGGAGTTCATCACCACCAAACCAGTATTATATGAAATGCTGAAAGGTATTCTTTAAAAAGAGGAAGAAAAAGAAAAAGGTAAAGATAAAAATTATGAACAACAAATACATGTCTATCAACAAGTGAATCTAAAAATCAAGTGAATTAAAAATGATAAACAGAATAAAATGGTGAATATAATAGAATCAGGAGCACAGAAAGGGAGTGGACTGCAAAAAAGAGGAACAATTGTATAATCTGAACAATAAAGATTTATTAAATTTTTTAAAAAATCAATAAAAACATTTAAAAATAAAAATAAAAGAAAAGAAAAGGGACAGACCTGCTATCTCCTGGGAAAGGGGGTGCAGGAGGCGCTGGCCCTGCGAGAGGAAGAGGTTGAGGCCCCCCTGGTTCTTCTGATGCTCTGGTCATTACACTGTCCACTGGGAAGACTGGGACACAATGTGGCCAGGTGGGCACTTCAGGGCCTCAGACTGTGGCCTGGGGAGACTCCACTTGCCTGAACGGCACTCAGTTGGGGGCCTCCGACTCCTGGCCCCTTAGGGGTTCTCAGGCTGCTAAGTATGGCAATTAATCAGATGCCCAATCGTAAAATGTCACATTATTATTTATGAAGTGTTTAATAATCACAGCACAATCATTGCAGGTGGAAAGTGCAAATGTGGTTTATAAATTGTATGTTTGAATGTAGTCAGTGACTGGAAAAAGCCAAAATAAATGCTCTCATTGCCCACCCCCACCCGCATCTCTCTGTGTGGCTGGGCAGGGACAGGGAGGCTGGACAGAGAGGCCCTGCTGTGTGAGGCTGGTGCACCACGTACCTGCACGTGCACTCGGGCATCTCAGGTAGGCAAACATAAAACTCAGAAGTGGAATCTGAGAGCAATGTGGAGGGTGATAGGAGGTAAAGTACTAGATTTTATGCAATTGTGCCTGGCAAGATTTTGAGCATCTTTTGTTTTGAGAGTGAAATTCCACAATTAGAAATGAAACAAGAGAAAGAACCAAACACTGCCATTGGAGAAAGGCTGACAGCCTCTGATGCCAGAGCAAGATCCTTGAGGGCAACAGGCAGTAGCCTGACACGTGCAGGCATGGTGTTCTTTCTCATGGGACAGCATATGCAGGACATGGATATGTATGCAAGCAGGACTAGCAGAGGTGATGCTGTGAGCCAGACCCAGACCGTCCTGGTCCCTGGGGAAGGGGCTGTGTGGGGCCAGGAGCCTCGGCTGGGCGAGCAGTAATTAGGGTGTAGCTGGTGGTTCCCTGCCTCTCTCCCCAGGCCTGTGGCTTCCTCTCTGTGGACCAGCAGAAGGTCCAACCCAGACCACAGAGCAGTGACTGCACAGGCTCTGAAGCCAGACCAGGTCCTGCCTCTCAGGCTCACCCCTCCTGAGGGATGGCCCTTCACTCACTCTTAACCTGTGGGTGTCCCATGCAGGCTCCCTCCAGCTGTCTGTCAGCACCTTTATGTACTTTTAAATGGACCCCAAAAGATGGCACTACCCTAGAGGCCCTCTTAGCCCTGTGTGCCGAACCAGGACCTCCAGGACTCCCACTACTGCCCTCCATGGAGGATGAGGACATGGGCAGACCAGTATGGCAGCCTCGGTCACCTTCCCACCGAGGTGTGTCCTTCTCTCCAGTTCCTTTGCCTGTGACCATCTCTTCTGAGCTAAGGATGAGGAGCCCAGGCTTGGCCCCTACCAGGAGATCCAGAGGTTAAGGGTTGAGAGGTTTCCCAGAAGGAGACCACTCACCGCTGAAGCAAGTGTTCCTAGCCCTCAGTCCTGGGGCGGCTGGCTTTCTGTGGCTCCTCTGCTTTTCCCACCCCATTCCCCATTTGTCTCCACAGCTCTTCCAGCTCTGAGGTCACTGTACCCTAATTAAACACTTGGGCTTGGGTTCTGTCCTCCCAATTGGCCCTGACTGATTCAGGTGTCTCCATTATCACCATCACTATCACTGTCATCACCATCATCATCATATCCATCACCATCATCATCACTGTCATCACCACCATATCATCATCACCATCATCACCATCACCACCACTGTCATCACCATCATCACCATCTCCACCACTGTCGTCACCATCATCACCATCACCACCACTGTCATCACCACCATATCGTCACCATCATCATCACTGTCATCACCACCATATCATCATCACCACCACTGTCAGCACCATCATCATCATCATATCATCACCATCACCACCACTGTCATCACCATCATCAGTGTATCAAGGCAGGTGGAGCTCTTGGAGGCAGAGCTCCTGACCAGGTGGGGGCTTGTGCTCAGCACTGCCCGGGCAGCCATCCCCGGCTGCTTTGCCAAATGAGGCAGTCTGCATGATGAAATTTGCTATCCCAAGAGGAGCATCTCTGTCTTGTGTGCAAAGGCAGGGAGGTCTCTGATTTTGCTCACAACAGGCTCTCTGTAAGCGTCTTTCTTGATGCTGAATTAATCAGGGGTTCTGAAAGCAACTAGGGATTCCAATGGCATCAACTTTGTCATGACCACAGGTGGGCTTGGAAAACAAGAAGGATATGAGGCTGGGGGCTTGGGGCCCCAGGAGGGAAGAGGCATTCACACACCTCTGTATTGGGGACATCAGGGCATTGAGGTCAAATCACTACTAAATTAGGTGGCCACCAACCCCGGAGGGACCTGCTGAGGCGGCTCCGAATCTGAAGCACCCTGGGCTGAGCATTGAGCCTGGGAAGTTTGCAAAGAGGCAGAATGTGCCACCTGATACTGAATACAGCTTTGCAGAGCCTCAGCCATGCTGGTCACCTGAGCTCAGGCCCAAAGGGCTGCTCTATCCTGTGCCCTGTTCTGTTGATTTACTGTGTTTCTATGTGTCAGCGTCATCTGGTCCACAGTAAGAAGACAGACAGGTGGCTGGGACTGGGAGGGAGGGAGGTGGGAACAGGGGTGAAGGGTCTGCAAAATGAGGTGAGTGTTCAGTGACTGTGATTTTGGGGCAGCTCCAGTCTGCTCTGTAATGATACAGGTGGCTATTACTCGATGTTCCCCCGCCCATGATGTGGGGACTGGAAGCAGGAAGCGGGGATTTTTGGTCTCAGTGTTTGTTTGTTTGTTTGTTTGTTTTAAATATATTTTATTGATTTTTTTACAGAGAGGAAGGGAGAGGGATAGAGAGTTAGAAACATCGATGAGAGAGAGACATTGATTAGCTGCCTCCTTAACGCCCCCTATTGGAGATGTGCCCGCAACCAAGGTACATGCCCTTGACTGGAATCAAACCTGGGACCTTCCAGTCTGCAGGCTGATGCTCTATCTACTGAGCCAAACCGGTTTTGGCGGTCCAAGTGTTTTGTTGGCCCCTCGAGAGGACTGTTCCTTGAATCCAGAAAGATCTCAGGGATCAAAGCCAGGACCTGTGACAACCCAGCACGAGGTTTTAGAGTCCAGGACACCATGCACACTGCACCCCTGCATGCCAGCCCCTGCTCCCTGAGGGGACTTCCCTGCCTTTCCCTCCAGAAGACAGAGCCTTCCCTAGGCTCGGCATCTCTTTGGACTTTCCCCAACTTTATCTGGCCCAGAGGCTACCCTCGCAGCTGCCCTCTCCTTTCTCCGGCCAGGAATTCCACTTGTCCTGTATTTGCTGTGGCCAGGACAGTGCAGTGGGTAGGTCTGCACGCCAGGCCAGATGCAGCAGAGAGCACTGCAAGCCCCATTGTCACCCCCAAGCAGGCCCCTTTCTCGGCCACTGGCCAGCACCCCATACCACTTCCTTGTGAAGGAAGCAAAGGGGATTTATTTTGTTTGTAAAGAGCTGATTATCATAGATAAATGTATCTAGTTAGTCACATTTGCTGACACACAAGTCTTTAGTTGTGAATTGAATAATCCTATATAATAAAACCTTAATATGCAAATAGAATGAATAACTGAATGACCGATTGCTATGATGTGCACTGACTACGAGGGGGCATATGCTCAATGTGGGAGCTGCCCCCTGGTGGTCAGCATGCTCCCATAAGGGGAGTGCTGCTCAGCCAGAAACTGGGGTCACGGCTGGCAACTGCAGTGGCGGGAGCCTCTCCTGCCTCCTCTGTAGAGCTAAGGACCCCTCTAGGAAGTCTGATTGCCAGCATAGGCCCAGTCCCACTCAGATATCCCCCAAGGGGTCCTGAACTGGGAGAGGGCACAGGCTGAGCAGAGAGAGGGACACCCCCAGTGCATGAATGTCATGCACTGGGCCTCTACTTAGGTATATCTTCATATGCAAATAACACAATTATACCCTATGTCATGTCTAACATGCACCTCCTGAGGCGAACCATTATGTTGCAGGATAGAATTTACATAAATACCTTCGTTTAGAACCAGCAACTCTTGTCTGTATACATGAGAGCTGGGCATCATCTTCTGTTGAAGAGACACCTGGAGGCAATGATGCTCTGGGTGGCACCCAGGGCCAGGGGCTTCCTGGGCCACCCCATTTTGGCTGAAGCCCCTGCTCTGGACAGGTGGGCTTGATGTCAGCGAGGTCCCGAAGGCTGCAGGTTGGCTCAGTGTCTGTGGTCCCTCCCCAGGGCTGTGAGCTGTATACTAATGGTGCCACCCACACCACACTGGGGTCCTGTCTTCAAACACGCTGCAGCTGCTTCTGTCCAGGCCCGGTCACTGCCATCCTCCTTGATGGGTGTTTTGCAAGCAGCCTCTGGAAGAGACCAGGTGCCCAGCTTGGAATTCGGGGGCCCTGCTCTGTGTTGGCCTCCCCAGCCTCTGCTTTTGGCTGAGTCTCCCCCTTCCCCAAGTGACTGTGGCAGGTGATCACTGTGTCATCCAGATCTGGATGGAGGGACTGTGGCCTGCCAGGGCCTTCAGGGAGCACCACCCAGCAAGAATGGAGTGCACTGCTGTTGTCCCAAGCAGAGCCAGGCTGGCAATGGGCCCAGCTCCCTCTGGCTCCCCTGCCCCTCCCAGGCTGGGCTGAGTGGCCATGTGGGCTGCACTGGGAGACAGAGCATGAGGAATTTGGCTCCAGCCAAAGAGGGCACATTCCTTGCTTTCCAGAGGCTCTGGCAGCAGCCCCTCCACGCCCACCATCTCATTGCCATGACAACCTGCTGACAAGTTGACACCATCCCAATTTGCTTTCAGTACCTTCTCTTCCCTCTCCCAGCCAGGAGCGCAGTGAGAGGCATGGCCAGCAGAGGGCAGTGGAGGGTTGGCACTCAGTGGGGCGAGGTGGTGGGCCTTGCTGGATATGGGCCCTGCATTTTGGGGTTTCTATGTTTCTCTCAAAGGCTGAAGGCTAATGCCCCATGGAGAGCAGCAGGTGGGGACAGCCATTAGCCTTATGACCCGTGGGCCCTCAGCTTTGGCCGAAGATGTTCATATCCCAGGGCTGGAGGCTGCCTCAGCTGCAGCTGCTGATGGCCCCACTTGGCACGTCACCCTGAACCCCGGGTGCTCATCTCCTCATTCAAGGGCTCCTCTGTCCATTAGTTCCCTCTTTCACACATGGGGTGGGGGGCCTTTCTCTCCAGGGCTCAGACCAGCAGCACTGCTCTTTGGTCTGAGCTAGGGCTCAGACCCCCAGGGGCGAGGGGCTTGCTATCACTCCCACAGTATCTCCTGTGTTCTCTCAGGTGGGGGCACTTTAGCCTAACCTCTCCGTCATTTCTTTTTTAAGTCCTCCCACCCCTGTCTGTGGTTAATCTGACATTTTAACTATAAATAAGACAAAGTTTTTAAGGAATTCATCCGGCGAAGAAAAGACAATGCTGTAAGGAAGGAGGAAGCAGCATCCAAACTGCTGTGTGCCATGCAACACGATGCTGCTGGGCAGGGGCCTGCACTGGGCCAGAGCATCCAGCCAGAGAAGCTCTGGCAGCCCCCGCCGAGGCACGGGGCCTTGAATGGGGGAGGCCAGCAGTGCCTGGCATGCGTGGAGTGGACTGAGCACCCACTGCAGGGAGAGCAATTCTGAGGAGGAGTGAGGTGGATGGCATGGCTCAGCATCCTGCCCTGGGTAGACTTCACTGGCCTGGGCCTCCCTCCCTCTCAGGGTCCTGGTTGTTGCGGTGTCCCCCCCTCCCCACACACCCCAAGGACTTGGCTCTGGGCTCCAGGTGTTACAGGTGGATTAGCAGCCAGGCTCCCTCCAACAGCCCCTGACTTGATGAGGCTGAGGTGGCCAGGCGCCTGTGGTTATACTCCTTGTTGTGTTCATTTGCCACCTCCTAGCTCACTCGGCAGCTGCATAGATTTGGTTGTCAGTTGAACCCCAGGCTGTACCAGCAGCATCCTGGGAAGGGGTGGGTGGGACATGGAGACCCCCAGGTGCCTGTCACCCTCGTTGACTTGTGAGGCCTTCAGCTCCAGCTCCAACTCCTATGTGGCCTCCACCACCCAACTTGGCAGACACCCAATTTATCCCTGTGCCCTGGAGGGGGAAGGCTGAACCCAGCACCCTGTTTGGGACCTGCATCCTTTGTGGGGAGCTGGCTCTAAGAGGGTTCAGTGAAGTCACCTGAGGCCACAGAGGGTCCTGGGCAGGTGGTACAAAGTGGGACTACTTTCCTGATGGCACCTAGGGTGGAGCTGAAGCTTCGGTAAAATGGGTTTCCCCAAAGGTGGGACCTGAGTCATTTCTTCATCAGGTTCTGTCCAGAAACAGTTTCAGATCAGCCGCAGGCCTTCTGTATATGCCCTGTATGCCTCCTCTCTGCCCCGCTAGAAAGCAGGGCTCGGGTCACCAGTGGAGGCACAAGTGATTTATGAGAATTAAAATAGCCTTTTATTTATTTATTTATTTATTTATTTATTTATTTATCTTTATTGTTCAGATTATTACAGTTGTTCCTCTTCCCCCCCCCACAGCGCCCCCCCCCCACCCGACCCCACCCCCCCCTACGTTACCTCCCCCCCCCCCGGACACACACACTGTCCTCATCCATAGGTGTACGATTTTTGTTCTGTCTCTTCCCACACCCCCCTCACCCTTTTCCCCCCAAGAATTGTCAGTCCACTCCCTTTCTATGCCCCTGATTCTATTATATTCACCAGTTTCTTCTGTTCATCAGATATTTTATTCCCTTGATTTTTTAAAATATATTTTATTGATTTTTTTAAAGAGAGGAAGGGAGAGAGATAGAGTTAGAAACATCTATGAGAGAGAAACATCCATCAGCTGCCTCCTGTACACTCCATACGGGGGATGTGCCCGCAACCACGGTACATGCCCTTGACCGGAATCAAACCTGGGACCTTTCAGGCTGCAGGCTGACGCTCCATCCACTGAGCCAAACCGGTGTCGGCCATTCCCTTGATTTTTAGATTCACTTGTTGATAGATGCATATTTGTTGTTCATAATTTTTATCTTTACCTTTTTCTTTTTCTTCCTCTTCTTAAAGAGTACCTTTCAGCATTTCATATATAATACTGTTTTGGCGGTGATGAACTCCTTTAGCTTTTTCTTATCTGTGAAGCTCTTTATCTGCCCTCCAATTCTGAATGATAGCTTTGCTGGGTAGAGTAATCTTGGTTATAGGTTCTTGCTATTCATCACTTTGAATATTTCTTGCCACTTCCTTCTGGCCTGCATAGTTTCTATTGAGAAATCAGCTGATGGAGAAACCAAGATGGTGGCATAGGTGAACACCTAAACTGCTGCCTTACACAACAATTTCAAAACTACAACTAAAAGACAGAATGGACATCATCCAGAACCACAAGAAAGTTGGCTGAGTGGAAATTCTACAACTAGAAGGAGAGAGAGGGCTCATGGAGACTCAGAGGAACTGCAAAAAGCTGAGGTACAGAGATGCGCAAGTGGAAAAAGTGGGCAGCAGAGTGCCTGGCTGGCTTCCTCTGGCAAGAGGGAGACGGAGACTCCCAACAGCACTGAAACCCTTATCCTAAGGCACTGAACCCCAGGTCTGGGAGAGAATCATATGGGGGGAGTCTGGACTGTGAAAAGGGAGGAGTGCACGGAAGTTTAGGGGAGCCACAAAAGGGCAGAGGTCTGGGGGTGCACACACCACTGTGCACAGAAGATGGACTGTTGATTGTGCTGCTGGCTTTCTCTAGTGGGCGGGCGACAGAGCCTCCCAACTGCATCACATCTAACTGCACTGAACCCCAGTTTTGGACAAGACCCTGGGGACCTAGACTCATACGAGTCCTGGAGTGCAGGGGAGCCAGAAAGGCAGAGGTCTAGAGGCATGCATGTGTGTGTGCACAGAGAGGCTACAACAATTACGGAGAGACACTTGAGACCCAGGGGCTGAGTAGGGCAGGGCTGACTGGAAGCCCAGATGGTCTACTAAGCCCTAAGACTCCACCCCATCCAAGCTCAACAGAGAGGCTTTTGCAGTTTTGCAAGTCTTATATCATAAGGCTGATTCCAACACAAAGTTTTCCCAGCATAGTGAAAATGCAGAGACTAAGGAACAGATCACAAATGAAAGAAATGGAGAAAACAAACAACTGGATATTGAGTTCAAAACCACGGTTATAAGGTTTTTGAAGAATTTCCTAGAAAAGATGGATAAATTTAGCAAGACCCAAGAGGAGATGAAAAAGGACCAACTAGAAATTAAACATACACTGACTGAAATAAAAAATATTATAGAGAGACCTAACAGCAGACTAGAGGAAGGCAAGAATCAAGTCAGAAATTCGAAATACAAAGAAGCAGAAAACACTCAACTGGAAAAGCAAAAAGAAAAAAGAATCCAAAAATGTGAAGATAGTATAAGGAGCTTCTGGGACAACTTCAAGCGTACCAACTTCAGAATTATGGGGGTGCCAGAAGAAGAGAGAGAGCAAGATACTGAAAACCTATTTGAAGAAATAATGACGAAAACTTCCCCCACCTGGTGAAAGAAATAGACTTACAAGTCCAGGAAGCTCAAAGAACCCCAAACGAAAGGAATCCAAAGAGGACCACACCAAGACACATCATAATTAAAATACCAAGAGCAAAAGACAAAGAGAGAATATTAAAAGCAGCAAGAGCCAGAACCGGTTTGGCTCAGTGGATAGAGTGTCGGCCTGTGGACTGAGAGGTCTCAGGTTCGATTCCGGTCAAGGGCATGTATCTTGGTTGTGTGCACATCCCCAGTAAGGGGCGTGCAGGAGGTGGCTGATCGATGTCTCTCTCTCATCGATGTTTCTAACTCTCTATCCCTCTCCTTTCCTCTCTGTAAAAAAATTGGTAAAATATATTTTAAAAAATAAAATAAAAGCAGCAAAAGAAAAACAGTTAATTACTTACAAGGGAGCACCCATACGATTCTCATAGTTTCTCATCAGAAACTATGCAGGCCAGATGGGAGTGGCAAGAAATATTCAAAGTGATGAATAGCAAGAATCTACAACCAAGATTACTCTACCCAGCAAAACTATCATTCAGAATTGAAGGCAGATAAAGAGCTTCACAGATAAGAAAAAAATAAAGGAGTTCATCAATATTAAACCAGTGTTATATGAAATTCTGGAAGGTACTCTTTAAGAAGAGGAAGAAGAAAAAGGTAAAGATAAAAATTATGAACAACAAATACATATCTATCAACAAGTGAATCTAAAAATTAAGTGAATTAAAAATCTGATGAACAGAATAAACTAGTGAATATAATAGACTCAGGAGCATAGAAAGGGATTCAACTGACAATTCTCAGGTGGAAAGGGGTAATGGGGGTGCAGGGAGAGACTGGACAAAAATCATACACCTATGGATGAGGACAATGCGGGGGGAAGTAAAGGTAGAGGGAGGGGTTTAAGCCAGGTAGAGGGGAGATATGGGGGAAAAAAGAGAAACAAATGTAATTAACTGAACAATAAAGATTTATTAAATTTAAAAAAATCAGCTGACAATCACACTGGTAGATAACTGTTTTTCTCTTGCTGCTTTTATTTTTTATTTATTTATTTATTTTTATATTTTATTGATTTTTCACAGAGAGGAAGGGAGAGAGATAGAGAGTTAGAAACATTGTTGAGAGAGAAACATCGACCAGCTGCCTTCTGCACACCCCTTACTGGGGATGTGCCGAAACCAAGGTACGTGCCCTTGACTGGAATAGAACCTGGGACCTTTCAGTCTACAGGCCAACACTCTATCCACTGAGCCAAACCGGGTCTGGCTCTCTTGCTGCTTTTAATATTCTCTTTTGCCAGTGATCCCTGGATACACTGGCTCTTGGATTTCTAAGGAGGTGCAAATTTGTCTTTTGCTCTTAGCACCTTAATTATGATGTATCTTCTTTGGATTCCTTTTGTTTGGGATTCTGTGTGCCTCCTGGACTTGTAAGTCTATTTCTTTCACCAGGTGGGGGAAGTTTTCAGTCATTATTTCTTCAAATAGGTTTTCAGTATCTTTCTCTCTCTCTCTTCTTCTGGCACCCCCATAATTCGGATGTTGGTACACTTGAAATTGTCCCAGAGGCTCCTTATACTATCTTCACATTTTTGGATTCGTTTTCCTTTTTGCTTTTCTGATTTGGTGTTTTTTCCTTCTTGTTTTTTAAATCTTTGACTTGATTCTTGTGATCATCTAATTTGCTGTTGGATCTCTGTATATTATTTTTTTATTTCAGTCAGTGTATGCTTAATTTCTAGTTGGTCCTTTTTCATATACTCAAGGGTCTCATTAAATTTATTAGCCTTTTCTAGGAAATTCTTCAAAAACCTTATAACTGTGGTTTTGAACTCTATATCCAGTTGTTTGCTTTCCTCCATTTCTTTCATTTGTGATCTGTTTCTTTGTCTCTGTGTTTTGACTGCTTCCTTGAGTTGATAGAGTGGCTTTGTGTGCTAGGATCTTATAGGGCCCAGTGGCTCAGCCTCCCCAGTTATCTGAGGTGGACACTCTTGGTGCACCCCTTAGTGAGCTATGTGCACAGTCTTGTTATAGTTAAGCTTTGATTGTTGTTGGTATCACTGGGGGGGAATTGACCTCCAAGCCAATCAGTTGAGTCTACGATAGGAGAACTTCTGTGCTGAAGACACCCTTATGAGGCAAGACTTGCTTCAGTGGGGCTTTGGTGCTCACTGAGTCTGTCCCCCTGAGTGTATCCCTTATGAATTTGAGGAATTGTAATCTGGATGGTCCCACTCTGACCTCTGGATACACTGGCTCTTGGATCTCTAAGGAAGTGCAAATTTAGCCTCTGCCTGAGGCCACCCAGCAGGAGCTACAGAGAGATCTGCAGATTCCTCTTTGTTTGGGTTTTGGAGGTGCCCAGATGAGGCCCAGCTGTGAAACAATGCAAGCTGTTGTGGGGCCTTGGGCATTCTTTTGTATGTTCTGGGTCTCTCTGACTCAGCTGCAGTTTGTTAGGTAAGTTTAGATTTCAAAGGATCAGGCTATTTATATGCAAAAACCTCTGTGCACAACTTGGATGGGGCAGAGTCTCAGGGCAGAGCCAACAGTAATAGCTTTCCATCAGACCTGCCCTAAGAGGCCCCCGGGTTTCAGTGTCCCATGGTAATCGCTGCAAGCACCTCTGAGAGAAAGCTGCCCTCGAGTTCCACCCATTGCCAGACAGTCCAGTTTCTCCCTGTATCAGTCTGGATCCCCAGAGTCTTGCCTGGAACTGGAGTTCAGAGCAGTCGGGAGCTTGTGTCTCCCTCCTGCTTGAAAAAGCCAGCTGCATACTCAATTGCTAGCCCTCTTTGTACCTCTGCCTTTATTTCCACACCTCCTCTGAGTCTCAGTGTGCTTTTCTCTTCCCTTCAAGTTGTAGAATTTCTGTGGTTCTAGATGATGTTCATTTTGTCTTTTAGTTGTTTTAAAGTGGTTGTGAGAGGCAGCAGTTCAGGTGTTTACCTCTGCTGCCATCTTGGTTTCTCTCCTCAAACAGCCTTTTAGAAAGGATGATTCGAAGGCAGCCATGAAGCTATTTGGTGGCTCCCTGATGTGAGGGGCGGAGCTGCAGGAGCAGGATGAGTCCTTCGATGGCCCAGGCTTGGCAGGACCTGAGGGCCAGGACAGGCGGCCAGGCAGCTTTGAAGTCTGGCCCATGTTTTGGTCTGTGTTAGATGAGGCCTCTTCCTTATGTTGGTGGGCATGTCATCTGTGTCCTGCACGTGTGTGAGCACTCCCTCTGCAGGAGTGACCCACGGTCTTGCTGCTGAACTGCTTCTCGACATGCATTCCGCTCAGCCCTCAGGAGGGTCAGGGCTTAGCTGGCCCCCTATATCCCCATGGATGTCTTTTGGGTGATCATCATCATTGGCCTGAAGGGAGGACAAGAAAATGAGGATCATTGTGTCTTCTGCCAAGGAGTCAGCTCTTCCTCAAACTGTCAGAATGGAAATAATTTTACAAGCTATTGTTCAATGCAAGCTTGGCTTTCCATAGGTATAAACAAGCCCGAACCATTGTCAGAGATGCTAAAATAACTCTACCACAGGGACAGCTGGGATGGACAGAAATAGACCTAGAGCTGGACCCAGCAGGCTTCCTCCATGAGGTGGCCGGGCACCCCAGGTCACTGCACAGGCACCCACCTTCCCCAGCAGCTGCATGGCCTCATTTTCACCCTTGTGTGGAGATTTGGAGGCTTTCTTTGGTTCTGACCAGTAGTGAGGGTGTAGCTGGGCAGTGTGGTCTGAATCTCATGCCTGTGGGCACACTGAGGCCTCTCCTTATGTCAGCATTCAGCACAAGGCCCAGCTCCTGTTTGGTCCTCTGCCTGGCCATCCAGCTGCTTCCCTCTCCTGGCCGGCTGTCTCCTGGCTGTGTATTTCTGTGATTAGGTGGAGGCATGTACCCGCCCCTTCCTACTTGTCCCCCCCCCACCCCATGCTCCCACCTCAGACCCTGTCGTAGCCTCTGGCCAGGTCAGCTTTATCTCACAACTCCCCCTTCCTTGTGAGGGGAGCCCCTGAGTCTTTTCATCCCTGAGCCAATGTTTCTATTCAAACACCCATTGCTCCCTCCTCTTGCTGATAAGTGTTGGAGAATCGCTGCTCATGAGCTTGGAACAGCTGTGCTCTCATAGGCCCTGTCTTGGGTTGGGACAGTCATGCGCCAGGGGAGAAGGGAAGAGGGGTTCAGCAAGGATGGCTGAAGCCACAGTGCTGTTCCCTCCTCTGCTGTTCCCTGAGGCAGTAGCACCTGGGCAGTTCCTGGTCCCAGCATGCCCGGGACCTTGCACTGACAGTGTCTGCACTGGCAGGAGGGCCACCTCGATGCTCTCTGCCCTGTGGTTATGTGGTTGCAGCCCTTACGTCACCGTTGTGGAAGCAGCCCTCCAGGATCACACGTGTCGAGACACAGCCATGGAATGTTGGGGGAATGTGGACCAGCTCATTCCTGAGCGCTGCTCTGCTCTGTAGCCTGAAACCAGGCCTGCTCAGCCTCAAGGCCATTTTCAGTTGATATCTTGGGCATGATGCTCCATGCTATTGAAATGTGCAAGGTGCGATCTTGATGCTCAGTGTGCTCTGCTCCCTAGGGCATGTGCCTTTGTCCTGCCCTCTTGCCTGGCATTGCCCAGACCAGGCCCTCCTGCTGTGGTGCAGGTGGGCACACCCATTGTGTGCTTTGGGAACACAGGGTCCCCAGGTGTCTCTTAGGTAGGGGAAGGCTTTGACCTCCTGGTGCCATGACCTGTGGTTCAGGTATGACCGCACCCACAGGACTTGAGGCCTCCAGAACTTGTACAAGGTGGAAAGAGGCAGCAGTTGCGTTTTCACTGTCCTGAGAGGGCTTCTGGTGCTGGCATGTCCCTGACGTCCGTCCTGTGGGTCAGAGGGGATCTGGCAGGACCAGGTGGTGAGGAGGCTGCTCTGTGCTGTGAGTGGGCTGCTTGTTCTCCTGCAGGTTCACCCACTCACCTGACCCTGTGCCCCCCCCAGCCTAGCAGACAAGCTTGAACAAGTGGGCCCTGGCATGAAGGGGACACTGTGCTGGCCCTTCTCTCAGAACTTAAGGCAGGTGACAGGGGTGCTCAAGGGAATGGCCACTTGTGTTGCTGGGGGAATGATTTGGGTGCCCAAGTTGAGGGGAGCGTGGCTGCCGGGGCAGCAGGGACCCCTGGGTGTCTTGCCATCCTCACCTGCTCTCAGTGCTGAGCTCCAATCTGGAAAGATCCCGGGAAAGATCCAGGCAGCTCTATGTTCACGCTGAATCTCGAGTGCCTCATGCCACATCCTGACCTCTGTCTCTATCCATCCGCCTACCCACTCACTGCACTCATTTATTCCTTGAACCTACTGGCTTGACATTGGGGGTGGAGGAGCTGGGAGGGAGGAATGATATGAATTGTCAGTTAGCACCCTTGACCGTTGCTGGGGCTGTGGAGCCAGGTGGTGTGTGGGGGACCCAGGAAAGAAGTGCCAGCTGGTTCTGATGCTGGCTTTTGTGTGTCTTTTGTCCATATCCCCTCCTCATGTCTGTCCATTCCTTCACCTGTCCCTTCCCAGCACCCTCTACACACATTAGGGAAGGTGACTCTAGAATCAACAGCCAGGAGCAGGGGCTGGGCAGGCCCCAGACAGAGGCAGCACAGGAGTGTCCAGGGCCCCAGCCCAGCTCCCCACCCTCCCCTCCAGCTCCCCTGCCACCTGGTACAAAAGTTGAGAAGGGACAAGGGCAGGGAGCAGCCTGTGGTGCCCAGGTTGAAGGGAGATGTCTAGTTCCCAGGATCTGGACTCCACTTCCTGCCCACAGAAACCATCTGCCTTCTGGGGTTGCAGTGTGGGAAGAAGTGAGGAAGGGGACATTTCCATAGAAGCGGGTACACTAGCGCCTTAACTCTTCCTTACCCAAGTAATCTGCACACCTTCTTCCTCCTGGAACTCACTGGGGAGTGTCTTAGGGGTCAGATTTGGAGAGAGTGGGGGTTGGACTACAGATGGAGCACCTGATATTGCTGAAAGAAGGCTGAGAGAGGATGGGAGGAGCCCTGAGTGCAGCAAGGGGTAGACCCATTTGGGATCAGGCACAGGCACATCATAACTCCCTTCTTTCTAGGGAGAGATGGTATTTGAGCTGATTTCTTTTTAAGGTGAACTAGGAGCGGAAAGTGACCGGAGAAGCAGGTGAGATTTATTCCCAGGTCTCCAGACACAGAGCCATGTTGGAATTCATAAAACATAAAGGGGGGCACCTCGCTGGATGGCTGTGATGGATAGCTGGGCACAGAGATCACAAATGAAGGAAACTTCTACACTCTGCTACAACCACATGGGTGTCACCTCTTCCGGCTCCTGGGTGCAGAGCCAACATCCTCTTAGGAGTCAGAAGTGAGTCAAGATGGAGGCCAGGCCCCTGTCACCTGACAGAGCGGCCACTGCATCTACCCCCAGCTTCTGTAGCCAGCTGGTCTGCTTCTGGCCAGGAGTGCTAGGCTTTTAAAAACTGCTGGTTAGCCCGACCGGTGTGGCTCAGTGGTTGAGCATTGATCTATGAACCAGGAAGTTCAATTCCCAATAAGAGCACATGCCTGGGTTGTGGGCTTGATCCCCAGTATGGGATGTTCGGGAGGCAGCCAATCAATGATTCTCTCTCATTATTGATGTTTTTATCTCCCTTTCCCTCTCCTTTCCTCTTTGAAATCAATAAAAGTTTATTAAACAACAACAACAACACAACCCTAGCCAGTTTGGCTCAGGGGATAGAGTGTCGGACTGTGGACCAAAGGGTCTAGCGTTCGATTCTAGTCAAGAGCATATACCTCAGTTGCAGGATGCTCCCTGGCCTGGGTTTGGTTGGGGCACGTTCAGGAGGCAACCAATTTATGTGTTTCTCTCACATTGATGTTTCTCTCTGTCTTTCCCTCTCTCTTCCACTCTCCCTAAAAATCAATGGAAAAATATCCTCAGGCGAGGATTAACAAAAAACAAAACAAAAAAACTGTGGCCCCAGGACAAACCACAGGGGCCACAGCATGTGAATGGCACAGGCAGAGGGAGGCACAGGCATGGCTCTACCTGGCTATGGGCAAAGCTCACCGCCATCTCTGGCTCCCCTCTGCCTGGCAAGGGCTGGGCTCCTCCCCAAAGTCCCCTGTGCTAAGTAGGCCTGGCCTGCTGTCCATGGTGCTAGGATACAGCCAGACTCACGCTGGGTCGTGCGCTCTCCAAGGTCCTGAAGACGAAACCCCAGCCTGGCCGACCTTCCAGGCTTCCACAAACCTCACCTCTGCGGAACCTCTCTCCAACCCATCTCAAGTTATGGCTCTGCCCGTGTGTCTCTGGGAACAAAAATCTCTTTATTAACCTCAGGCAGAGCTTGAGCCTTCTCCCCGCGTTCCTCCCCCAACTCCTTCCGGCCTCCCTCTTGTCCACCTCCTCACAGCAATGACCTGAGAGAGCCCAGGAATCCTTCCTCTGCTTGACGCTTGGAGGACATGATTTGAAAATATCTAGCTCCTCCTAATCCTGAGAGGTGGACAGAACAGATGTGTCTGGGCACCTTAACCCCAAAATACAAACTCAAGGAGGAAGCCTACATTCTGTGGCCTATTAATGGGTCTGACATTGAGTTCAGGCTGAGAAATGGAGGCCCAGGTGGTAGAGCCACCCCCTCAGTCCTATCCTGCTCAATGAAACAATATTTGTGCATTTTTGGAGGGAGCTTGGGGTGATGATATTGAAATCAAGGCGAGGTTGGTTTAAGGGAAATAGTGCTGGGCCTACTTACCCCATGCCTAGGGTGGGAATATGAAAGCTAGGGTTGTCCTGTTGCTAGAAACCATTGCTTGTCAGCAGAGACGGGAGTGGGCACTGAGACTCACAACAGAGAAAGGGAGGCAGAGGACCTGCCCAGGAGGCTGTGCCAAGGTGGACACCCCCACACTGGCAAGGCTTGGGGTCACTGGAGGAAGGGTCACGTGCAGGAAGTGCTTGACCCAGGATCCTTCCCACAAACTGACAAACAAGAGAGGAATTACTTCCGATGCTCTGATTTCTCTGGAAAAGTCATAATATGTAAACATCAGACCCTTTTCTGCTAGCCACTAAGACAAATGGAAACAAGTTTATTAGCATAGGGATGAATTTAATCAAATTAGCCAAAGCACAATGAGCCACAGGAAATGCAATGAGCTGAGAATGAATTAGCAGCATAATGATAACGTCAGGCCACACTCACGCCAGGAGCTGGGCTTCCCCAGCTGGTCTTTCCTTGGCAGGAGGCTCTGAGCTGGGACCACCTGATGGCCCCTGGGACCCTGGGAGCCGGGAGGAGGGGCTGTAGCAGGTACTGGGGTGCAGGCACCCCTCAGCAGGCTCATGAAATAGAGGGGGATGGATCTGCTCTCCCAGCTGCTGGTGGGTCCTATCTGGAAGCTGAGGGTGCGAGTCAGAGAACACCACTAGGTCTAGTGGAGTGGCCCCCCAATTCCATTCCCTGAGTGGGTGACGTGGTGATGTGCAGTTCCCACCTGAACTGGAGGTGTCCCTATGTGCATTTAAATTCACGAGGGAAGTCTCAGGACCCTGGTCTTCTGCACAGGAGGCCCCCAAACCAGCCACATGGATTACAGCAGGGTAGAGCAGCCACATCTCAGAGCTGGCCAGTGCCTTGGGTCATGGCTGGCATTTGAGAACACCTGGTTTAAACCAAAATTAAAATGACTCGTTACCTATTTGCTTCATCTGCAAAAGCAAGAGGAATTCAAAGGACAAATAAAGCCTCAAGCATTTTCTCAGTCTTTCCCATTTCAGTCAAAGAAATCATGGACAAGGAGGAGAAACCAACAACAGGGACAGGAGACAGTTGAAACTAACAGCTCTTTCTTTCTTTAAAGAAAGCAGAAAACCTTGAGGTCACAACAAATTTCAGTCTAAAGTGGGAGGGCATGTTTCACCGTCCTCTGTTCCAATGCCCACCAAGGTGGTCATTTCTGCCAAGTCGTCTTCTTCAGGATGATGTTAATCACAAGAAGAGCCAACACAGCAGTTGCCATTCACTAGAACCTGGGCACCAGGCATTGACCTACAAGTCTGTAGCCCTCAGGTTCCCCTGTCTGAAGATCTGTGGCTGCACCTCCCGGTGGCCCCAGGCAATGCCTGCACCCTCTCTCCATCTGCTCAGCAGGCCCTCACTGCTGTGTGCACTGAGCAGCAAAGATTCTTCCAGGCAGCGGGTGCTGTCATTGGGTCTGTTCCAAGCAGGCAGTGCCCTTTCCTTCCCTGTTCGTTTCAGGACACTGAGGCAGGCCCTGCATCCTGCCCCTTGCCTGGTGGGACAAGGCATCTTGCTGCTGGGCTCTCTTCTGTGGGGGAAGCTCTTCCCAGCACACCCGTGCCTCCCCAACCACCCAGGGGACGCTGCAGCTGGCTCACACCAGAACGAGTATCAGGTTCAGCTGATTCACTGTTATCCCCCATTCCCTAGACAGCCACGAAGGACGAGAGTGTAATCCTGGGGCCCTTCTGCATGCCACCCAAGGGTGCAGGGGTATCAAGGAGAAGGCTGTGCATCTTCAGGCAAAGGCGTCCTGAACATAATGGGAAATGTCACCCAGTGAGTTCTGTTCCTCCCCTACAGCAAAAACGAGGAGCCTGGTCTTCCAGGGCTGGCTCCGAGGCTGAATTTTGCCACATTTATGGGTTTTATGTCTGAGGGAAGAGGCTGCTCTGCTCACATGTCTAATGAGCCATGGGCAGCTCCATTTCCTGGAGACACTAACACCTGTCACCACCTCCCCAGACAGTAGGTTTGAATTGGGGGAGAGATGTTATCACTGCCTGCTGTGGGGGAGGGCATGCAGGCCAGGTTTGGCCACTTGAGCTTTTGTGCAATCCCTGTGATTTCATCAGAGGGCTGAAGAGGAAGCTTTTTGATTAGAGATGTAATGTGCGCCTACAGGGCCTAAAGTTCAATCCCACTTAGCTGTCCTGCACCTCCGTGTCCTGCTGGCCATTCACACCATGGCCTGTCTTTGCGGATGTCCAACTAGCTTGGGCACTGCCCGCCTGCACCCTGCTGAGGGGCTAATTCCATCAGGGCCATCCTCTCTCCAAGGGTTCCACCTGGGTTATAATTGAGAAGCTGAATGACAGGACAGAGCATAGAACATCAATCAGTGAATGGACGTGCTAGCTTCCAGAGCAGGGCAGGGAGGTCCTTCTGGGCCCCAAACCCACTGCCTGCTTCTACAAATACAGTGATATATATATATATATATATATATATATATATATATAAATAAAATATATGTTTTTATTAATTTCAGAGAAGAAGAGAGAGAGAAACATCAAGGATGAGAATCATCCATCACTGCCTCCTGCACAACCCCTACCAGGGATTAAGCCCGCAACTCGGGCATGTGCCCTGGCCAGGAATTGAACTATGACCTCCTGGTTTATAAGGTTGATACTCATCCACTGAACCACACTGGCCAGGCTACAAATAAAGTTTTATTGGCACACAGGCATCCTGTCACTGACATCTGCGGTGGCTTTCATCTGCTGAGACCAGGAGACTGGCCCTAATGGGACACAGGGTGGCTTTGCTCAGGTCACAGTACTGTCGTCTGAACTATTGGTTTTGGGGAACTGAGAAGAGGGCTGTTAAAGATCAAGGATTTGGCCAATAGTTAAGCCATTACTAATGGACTTTGACGCCCTAAATTCATTACCTGTACTAAAGGCCAGGACTAGCAGTGCTCTGAACTAGCACTGGCCACTGGGACCCCAGACAAGTGCTTGTACCTTGTCACTTTCTCTGGTCCCATGACCTCATGGGGTTGGTACTCTGCAGACCAGCAGGCCCAGCAGTCCCTAGCCTGCTTCTTAGCCCAGAGGCTTCTGGTTCAGCCCACCCGCCTTCCATCTGGGTTTTCACAGGGCTCTGGGTGCTGAGCTTGGCCAGCCTCACCTCTTTATCTCCAACTGCCCTGGACCTAGGCCACCCCCTGGTAACCCCTTCCCTCTCTGAACAGCTGGGAATCATCCCCGGGACAGCTCCCCTCCCTCTGCCCTCGTGTCCTCACAACAGACCCCACATCAGGGGGTCCACATGCTCTCTGCTGGGTCCGGAGCAACAAGGCTGCTCCATAATTAAACTCAGAGCAGGAAGGAGGGTGGCTGCACTGTGAAAGGTGGTCCAGCACACCTACAGAAAGGACATGAGGAAAAGGTCAGGATTGTTCTATCTTAGAGCAACTACTTTCTTTATGTCAGGGCCATGGGTGAGGGGCTGGCCATTTCGCAACAGGAAAAAAATGAAAAAGGGTGGCTTCTTGGTGGGGGTGGGGCATTAAAAACAGGCTGGGCTCAGGAAATCACACTCGAAGTGTGAACTTTGACTTGGGGCAAATTAGCCCACTGGAGAGCCTCCCAGCTGGGTGGTGGTGGTTAGGGTTCAGTGGGATTGTCCCTACTTCAGGGAACTGTATAGTGGTGGCCACTACACAGCTTCGAAAATGTGTTAAATGCTACTGAATTTGCATACCCTAAAATGGTTAATTTTATGTCATGAGAATTTTACCTCAACAAGTTATTTTTAAATGGCTGAGGTTTAAAAGTCGGACTTATCCCTTTGAGAGATGAAGATACCGGCCACCTCGGCAGCCCCGGGGGTGGGAAGGCACATCCTCCCCATGCTCTGAGATTGGCCGGGGGGGGGGTTCAGCTCTCACGACCCAGCCAGCAGGCACAGTGCCCACCACACAAGGGGTCACCATCATTCCACCTGTCTCCAAAGTCCACAGCCACGAGTTTCACATGCTTGTCTCAGATGAACAACAGACACAGGCATGTGTCCCTGTCCAGAATCGCTGCTGTCCCTGTCTACTGCTCACATTCTGTATCTCCTTATTCCTCAGCTTCCCCCATTTTCCATGGTTTCTGGGGAGGGTGCTGTGCATACCATAGGGTGTCCAGGAACCCCCCTCATGGAGCAGGTCCTAGCTGATGAAGGTGGTTCCCCTCTCACGCTGAGTCCTGTTCGGTTATTGCTGGTTGCATTGGCAGTGCTCTTACAATATTTACCATAATTTCTGGTCCATAGTGGTGTTTGTACGAATCCCCAAATTCGGACCGGTAGTGGATTGAATATTGGCCCCTAGAGGTATGTCCACCTAGAACCCATGAATTCTGTGATAAAAGGGTCTTTGTAAATAGAACGAAGGATCTCGAGATGAGGCTCTGGATTATGATGGCCCTGGATCCAATGATAAGTGTCTCACTAAGAGGAAGGCCGAGGGAGAGTGGCAACAGAGGCCACCTGGCTCTGGGCACCCTTGGGCCTTGCAGCAAAATGGTGCCCAAGGGTCAGAGGGTCCAGCACCCCCTAAGCTCCTCCGCTGACCTTTCCCACCTGTAGCCAGAGCCAGTGCGGAGGCCCTCTACAAAGACCTGCTCCAGAGGAATGGTGGCCTGCCGGGTGGGAAGACAGAGGTTTGGTGAGGGGCAGCTTTGGCAGTGAGGGCAGATGCAGAGAGAGGCGGGTGGGAAGGCAAACAGCATTTCCCCTGAACTCTTGCTGATGCTGAACAGAGAGTAGTGAGGCCAGAGGGCTTCCCTGTGCCATCCTGCCTCTGCCTCAGTCCTTTCTACTAATGGTGAGGACACTTGGGGGAAACGAAATTCAACACGCTTTTTTTTTTTTTTAACTTTCTTATTTTATTTTATTTTTTATATATTTTATTGTTTTTTTACAGAGAGGAAGAGAGAGGGACAGAAAGTCAGAAACATCGATGAGAGAGAGAGAGACATCGATCAGCCGCCTCCTGCACGCCCCCGACTGGAGTTGTGCCCGCAAGCAAGGTACATGCCCCCAACCAGAATCGAACCCGGGACCCTTCAGTCTGCAGGCCAATGCTCTATCCACTGAGCCAAACCGGTCTCGGCAACAACACGCTTTTTTTAAATCCTCACCTGAGGATATCTTCCCATTGATTTTTAGAGAGAGGGAAAGAGAGAGGGAAAGACAGAGAGAAACATCGATGTGAGAGACATGGATCGGTTGCCTCCTGCACAAGCCCCGACCAGGGACCTGGAGGTAAAGGAGCCTGCAACCAAGGTATGTGCCCTGGACCAGAATCGAACCTGGGACCCTTTCATCTGCAGGCTGATGCTCTATTCACTCAGCCAAATCGGCTAAGGCCAATATACATTTTAAAGGACATGAGAAAATTAAAAATAAGATTGTTAATTGTCTAACATTTTGTAAATTGATCAGGTGTACAATTTAAAAATAGCTTTGCCTCAGTGAAAACTCAATTAATTACCTTTTTTTTCTGTATTTTTTAAAAAAACTCTCATTTCTTACTGATCCTAGCACAAGGGTGTGAACTGAGGTGGCGCACGCAGCCCCCAGAAAAGCTCTTTGCTGCTACACTCAGCCACCGCTGGGCCCAGAAGGAGCTACAGGGGCATGTGAGTAGCAGGGTCAAAGCCCACAGACACCTGTCAAGCAGGAGTCTGAAGGCACTTCCTCAGAAGTATCCGTGGGCTAGGGGAGGAGACCCTGAGTGTCCAGGTGGGGGCACCGGGATGTCTGAGCCCCGGGCAGGGTGGACACCAGAGCTCTCCTGGGGTTTTGTTTGGAATATTGTGTAGCTGCTGCGGGGGGAGCCATGCCTGGGCTGGATGCCTTCCTCTCCTCTGGAGTACTCCTAGACCCTGACAAGCTGCTGGCAGCGGGAAGGGCACCTTCACGCACTGCCTTGCTGACTGTGCCGCCCTCGCCCTCAGGCTTGGCTTCGCCAGGAAATAAACTGCGCTCAGAGCAAAGACAGCAAATCACATCCTCCCACTTTCCTGCTTTACTCAGAAAGAGCAAGGGAGTGGAACATCAGACCTGGGCTCCAGGGCAGGCTGCGGAATATAATAGAACCAGAAACTACTCCTGCAATGGAAGGCATTGAGCCCAACCACATACTTAAATCAATGCAAACTCTAGGAGCCAGGGACCTGTCTGAGGTCAGGGTCCAAGGCTGGGCTCAGAGCCAGGAGCCTGGAGGGAAACCGTGTCCTCAGCGCACAGGGGAGTCCAAGCAACTGAAGGGCAGGCCCTACCACAGCTGCTGTTTGGGTCCATTCATTGGGCAACCCCCTTAGGGGCTGTGCACACAGCTCTTGGCCCCCAGGGCTGCAGGGTAACATGGAGTCTCCATCTCTCTGACAGGGAGGCTTATCTCTGCTCCACAGCTGTAAGAAGGGGCACCGAGGGTGCCTGAAGCCCAGGGGTCAGCATAGTCTCATGGTTCTGTTATATTCACTTTGACTGAAATGTTGTTCACTACTACCCTGCTTCTATTTGCTAAACCTGGCCCCCAGACAGGAGCCAGGCCCCTAGCACCTGTGGGATGCCAAGTCCCCGGGTGAGAAGAAGGACCCCTGACCCTCCATTCACAGGTTGGGAGCAGGGGCACCAGCACCCACCTCCACCCTTCCTGCCTTCTCTGGAAGCCATCCTGAAACACAGCCCGTGGCACATGGAGACTTTAACTTCAGTGCACTTTGCTAAGAATAGATGGGCTCCAGCCAGGAACAGTAGAGAGAGGGGGCGTCTTCAGAACAGCAGTAGCATGGAAAAGTTATTAGAATAAGTTTCATCATGAATAATTAATAGAATAATTTGGTGATATCATGTGACATCTGGGTATGAGTGGGCGATGTTGCAGCATGGGGAGGAGGCAATAGTGTGGGCGGAGAGCAGGGCTGTCTGGCTGGAGGGTAGAGGGCAATTGATAGGTTGCAGACTGAAGGACAGGCGTTCAGGGACAAGCAGGGACGAAGGGCTCACAGACCCATCCTGGGTGGAAAGTGGGGCTCAGGACCAAATGCAGAGGAGCTCTTGAACTGATGGACAAGGCTTGGGCTGCTGCCTAGCCCGACCTGGTCAGTACCCTGTGTCCCACAGAATGAGGAGCTTCCAGCCTGAGCCACAGCCTACGCCATGTGTACTTCATGACTCCCCACCCCAACATTTCCCTAATGCTTTTCTCTCTTGGTCAGAAAGCAGGAACTTTTCAGTAGTAACCAAAGACCTAGAGAAATGGTCTGACTAAACACAAGGAACTAATGACAGAGCAGGGGGCTCCTTTGGGCCGAAGGGAGGAGAGCAGCAGGCCAGGACCTGCTGCCCTGTCTGTGGTGAAAATGGCCCCAGACTCCTGGAAGGCCTGTCACAAGGACAAGCCTGTGGCTGTCTTGCTGAGTCCAAAGACCACAGCTTAGCTTGGTGCAGGTGTCCCCTCTGGGGCCCATCAACTATGGCCAGGCAGGAGCTGCCGGGAAGGTGGATCTGTGCTGTGAGGTTGACCTCAGAGGTGGAGAGACCCCTACATATGGAGTGTGCAGGCAGATCTCGTTTATGTCTGAGCTGAGGCTGAGTGAGGCTAGCAGGACCCTAGAAGGTTTGGGGGTGTGCTGTGGGGGGGGGGAGGCCTTGTTGGAAAGGCTCGCCTGAGGACTGAGGCCCAGGGTGTGGCCTGCTCAGGGTCCTCTACATGGCTCACAGGGACAGTGCAGGCCTGCAGGTGTGAAAAGCAGGATCTCTGTGAATAGGGCAGATTGCCAGGAGACCAGGCCCCCAAACTCTACGAATGAACAGCAAACAGCTGTGGTTTTCCCCAGGGATGTAGGTGGAAGGCACCCACTATCCACTATTTCCTATCCCCACCACCATCGTCCCAGATTGGGCAAACCAGAGCGTCTCCAGCTGGACACAGACTATTTCTTTTGTTCACGTACATACACCCTAGTGTGAGTGTGCATGTGTGAGTCCATATATGTATGTGTGTGAGTGTGTGTGTGCCTACACGAGAGCAGCTGCAATAGCTCAGACCTCAGCCGTCAGCACTCCTAACACTATTGCCTTCTCCCCATGCAAATTGTGTGCACGTCTAGCCCCGGCTCCACCAGCAGCTGTGAGCTCTGCCAGCAACACCCTTTGGAGATGCGCATGCGCGGAGGCGTGGCTTTATTCTTTCTTTGCCACGATGTCTAACTCTGCAACTGACAATTAATGTTCAAAAGAACACGAAATGGAGGAGAAATTACAGCAATTTATCAACTGAAATTATAGGTGTAGACACATGTCATCCATGGAAACAGTTTCTATCAAAATTAAAGTATTTAGAGATTTTCCTCAATTTTAAATTATGCAAATCCCCTTTTCCTTGATCTGGCAGCATCACGGTTTTAATTGCAGGATTACCCAGCTGCCCTACATCGTGCAGCTGCGATCCAGGCCCTTTCTTCCCTGGCTGCCCCTTGGCTGCCCAGCTCACGAGCATCTCTGTGACCCGGCCTGGGACCCAGCCTCAGTTCTCAGGATTTAGGGGCATATTTCCTTGAGCTTCTGTGCATACTGTGTTATGCAAATGAGGGCCATCTGCTGTGCGGTTCCCCATCATATCCCTAGCTGCTGAGTGTGGAGTGAAGGCTGGGCTCTTTGGGCTGCGTGCTGAGATGGTCAATAGGCTGTTCTCATCCTGAAGACAACATGGTTTGTGGCTAGCTTAGGGAAGGCTTCCTGGGTGAACTAGCTCTGCATTCCTGGAACAACGTGCTGTTTAACACACTGATGCACTTGATTTGCTAGCATTTTCTTTGGTCCTTGTCCTGTTTTGAAATCAAGATTACCCAGTCTCATAAAATTATTTGGGTAACTTTCCTGTTTTCTATGAAACTAGAGACCCGGTGCATGAATTTGTGCATGGGTGGGGTCTCTCAGGATGGCCTGCCGGAATTGGGCCGCAGCTTGCACCCACAGCCTCTCAACCCCGCAGCCCCACAGCTCCGCTTCAACAATGCCTCTCATGTTCCGTGCCATCCCCTGGTGGTCAGCATACATCACAGCAAGTGGTTGAACTCCTGGTTGAACAATTTTGGCTATTAGGCTTTGATTATATAGGATGCTTTTTATTTTTATTTTCTTATTGATTGATTTGAGTGAGAGAGGAAGGGAAAAAGAAAGAAAGAGAGATCAATGTGTTGCTTTATTTACTCATTCATTGGTTGATTCTTGTATGTGCCCTGACTGAGGATCAAACCCACAACCTTGGCATATCAGGCTGATTCTCTAACCAAGTGAGCTACCCAGCTAAGACCTCTATGAAATGCTTTTAAAGATAGATATTTTCTCCATGGTCAGTGTTGCTCACTGGGTTGGAGCATTGTCCCATACACCAAAAGATTTTGGATTCAATTTCTGCTCAGGACTGCACAGGATGCAACTGTTTGGTATTTCTTTCTCACATTGATGTTTCTATGTGTACACACAGACACATGTCCTCACACAAACCCAATTGGGTGAGGGGAAGTGGGGAGTCAACAAGGGGTTTGGTGTGAGCCAGCTGTGGTGTGAGCTAGGGGACACAAGACCATGTCCTGAAGAGTTCCCACCAGGGACTGAGAGAGCCACACTGCCTTCACCCTGAGTCCTCCCATCATGCTCAGGGAGGCTACTTGTCTGGGCAGTGTGGAGAAAAGCCTTCAGCAGAGGGACACAGCGCAGCCAGGTGGGCATCAGGCAGGTGGTGGCCAAGGAGGTGGTGCAACAACAGTGTCTGCTGTGCTTATGTTAAGCCAGCTGTACATTCCCAGCACTTACAGCTTGCAGAGCACTTCTGTCCCTCAGTGTGGCCACTGGCAGAGTCAGTGGGCCTCACCTCTCCCTCAGTGACACACAGCGTTCAGGAGGTGTTGTGGGCAGTGGCCACAGGCAGATTTGGGGTCCTGCCCTTGTGGGAACTCTGGGAGCCTCTTCTTGGCACATTTGGCCTTTGTCATAAGGCACCAGGATGCCCTTTGCGGGGTGTCTGCAGAAGGGGAGGCACAGCTCTGAGGTTTGCATGCATGTAACTCTTCCAAGTGCACTAACGTAGTGTGGGTGAGAAGCAAGTGGTCTGCTTTAGTTTTGCACGTGATCACACATTCTCTGAGCAAGATTCCCCCACAGAGGCCTGGAGTCAAGGGTGAGGTTTTTGGCGATAATGCTGGGTAGGAATGTTTTACTCAGCATCTTGGCAATGCCAGATGGGTTGAATCCTCTTCATTTAAACACACATGTACACACATGTACAAATGTGCACAGACAAGGATGGCCAAGGGTCTGGTCAGTGGAGGGCAGGGATTCCGAGAGGCATGGTCAAGCACCTTGGACAGCGCCCGATGTGGTTCTAGGTCCTTACAGCCCAGCATACTGGGCTTACTTTGTTTCCTTGAGGGTCCCAGGAATAAAGATGGGAGGAGAGGGGTTGCACAAAGCTATCATAGCTGTAGCTTTTCTGGGACCAGCACGTCTGCTTTGTCCCCTTGAAGCATCCATGTCTGAACAGGAATGGACTTTAGCTCCTGCTCACCACCAGCTTCTCTGGGATAAGTTCCCACTGAGGATAGTCCTGGTTTGTTACCTGCTCTGATTCACTTTCTAGCATCTGCTCTACCTCTCTGGCCTGAAACCTGCTTTTTCCAGTGTCTACAACCAATTTGTCCCATTCACTCTTGTATCTCCAAGCTAGCATGCTGCTGGTACATAGTAGGAACCAGTTAAATGAAAGACCAAGACTTCCCTACCTGTAATCTAGTTTGCATGAGGCCAGGCAGAATTCAATTTAAATGTAAAAAGAGAAAGGTAAACAAACCTATATGTTGTTTGGAACTCTGAGGGGGTTGGGCACTTGACCAATCACAAGTGTCCAAAGAGAGTAATGGTGGCTATTTGCTGTGCTCCTTCACACAGGCTGAAGCAAACTGCCTTTGGCTACTGACTATGATGTGTTTGCATGTAGATGGTAGAGAGTGTTGTAACATTTTAGGAAGAGCTCATAATGACTGATAATTTTCACAGGGAGATGACCTTGAGGCAGAAGAGTGGTGTCTAGCCAAAGGGCCATCCATATCTGTAGTGTGACAGTCCATGGTACCCACCTCCATGAATGGCCCACCAGCAAGCCTGCCCAGGCAGCAGGGTGGTGAGAGGGGTATAAATGGGATCCACCCCTGTGCACCCCAGCACCTGGCTTAAGTTTCCATGGCTTAGGTTTCCATGACAAGGATCACGAACTGGTGGCTGATAGCAACAGAAATTAATTGTCTCAGTTCTGGAGGCTAGAAGTCCAAGGTCAACGTGTGAGCAGGGCTGGTTTCCTCTGGAGAACCTCAGGGGAATCTGTTCCAGGCTTCTCCCAGCTTTTGATGCTTGGGGCAACCCTTGGTTTATAGACATCTCACCTCCATCTCTGCCTTTATCTTCATGTAGTCTTCTGTCTGTGTTTCTATCTCAAATCTCCTTTTCTCTTGTAAGGACACCATCACTGGGTGTGGTGCCCACCCTAAACTTGGATGATCTCATCTAGAAAGAGTCTTTCCAACTAAGGACCCATTTACAGTTCTGGGGGATTGAGATGGGGACAAAGCTTTTGTGGGCCACTTCTCAGCCCACTGCTCACTCCAAGCTTAGTGGTCCTCACTCGTCACCCTGCCTCGGGCATCTCTCTAGACACAGTTTTGGCCAGAGTGATGTGTCCACTGGGCTCTGCCCTGCTGATTCATGTAGGAAGAAGATGCCACAGGCCAGGGGGAGTATGGAAGGAGTGCATTGGTATGGTGACAGGGCACATGGGGATCTGCCAGAATTCATTTCCAGCATGTCATAATTGCAAGAATTTCATCAAAAGGTTGATGGAATTTGGGGACTCAACAAGGGCTGAGTCACATATTTTATGACCTGTTGGAATGGCTAGAGGTATTTTCCCCAAACCTGAGTAGGATGATTGTTTGCTGCCAGACAGCTCAGAGCATCTTAATCTACATAGTATTGCCTCCTACTGGCCAAACACCTGAACAGGCATAGGCTATTCCCAATTTGATAATGACTCTGTAGATAAAACCCTACCCTTTGAAGTGTATATATTCACCTTGCCTTAGGACAAATAGTGTTAATAAAAAGCAAGGGGTCCTGAGACAAGGAGAACTTAGCTCCTTTAGATAGGCTCCTCTGACCCCCCTCTCCCCTCCACCCCCGCCCAATGCCTTTCAAAATTATCTTTCATCTGGGGACTTTTACTTAAGTTACATACAGCCTTTCTCTTAATGCTGGAACAAGAGCCCTGGCATTAATGGCACTCGAACATGGAATTTTTGGAAAAGAAGGATTTGCCTGAGCGGAAACAACACTGGTATGGTGGTAAAGATTGAATTGTGTGTATCACTTGTACTGGCTTTGGAAAGTCGTGAAACCAGAGTGGGCAAGGAAAATCTTTTGTTTTAAGTCAGATTAATGGAGAAAATTTTGGTTAAAAGGCAAAATTATAAACAAATTTGAATATCAAAAGGTACTTTTTAAAAGTGTGGTTTCTTGTTCAAATTAAAATTCTAATTCGTATTTAGAATCAAAAATCTGTAATAAGAAATAAAATCTTGCTGCCGAATCACCTCTGGTGTGGAGAGATTCAGAGGTGGCTGAAGAGGGCAGAGCTGTCAGCTCTCCTGCAAAAAGACTACTTAAAGCTTTGTTTAAAAATTATAGAATTTGTTGGGAAAAGCAAAATTTGGCTAAGGTCACCTTGGGTGCTAGTGATTACTTTGGAAAGTCTGTCTTTTTTCTATTAAGCATGTCTTTAATTGGGAAAAAAAACATGGCCAGTCTTATGCCCAGAGTTCAGGGTCCCCAATAATCAACCACCAGAGGATGCAAAAGCAAAGACTTTATTCAAACCCGAGTTTGGCTCCCAGCCTCTTTCTGGTATTGCAGCGAGATGAGAGAGTGTGCCCCAGAAGAACAATTGGTTATATGGGATTAGGATATTGGGCTGGCTTAGGGAAGTGATGAGGGTTACAGAGATTGGTCGCTGTATTCCTGGAGCTTCATTGGTCCATTCGGGTGGTGGTCAGGGAAGTTAGAACATTGCTGGCACACCTGTGGCCACTCCCAGAAAAGGGAGGGGGTTTAGGCAGGGGGCCCAGCCCTATAGGACAAGATGGAGGAGAGTTCGTTTCTGCTTTGTCCTTTCATTCCCCCCTTGTCTTGGGACACATGGCTCAATCATGAGACATGCTGCATTTCTCAGGTCGAGTGCATCGCAGCTTGAGCCTGAGCGGGTTGCGCTGGTCCTGGCCCATGTTCCATTGCTCGATGAAGTCCTCCTGGATTGCAGAGGGGTTGGCTGGGTGAGCGTGTGATGGACCCAGGATGCGACGCCATCTACTTTGAGGGTGATGGGCGTTGTCAGCACCACGATGTAGAGACCCTTCCAATGTGGCTCAAGGGTCTCCCGGCGATGTCTCTTGATGTAGACCCAGTCCCCGGGCTTGTGCTGACGAGGAGTTGGGTCTGGGCTGGTTTCGTAGATGGCGCGGAGGCGTGGCCAAATGTCCTCGTGTGCCCTCTGGAGCCCTCTCAAGGAAAGAAACAGTTCTAGACTTTCAAATTCTGCAAGAAATTAGGTTTTAAGGTTAGGGATAATAGGGGGTGGCCGGCCGAACATGATTTCATAAGGAGTAAAACCCAGGGTGTAGGGGGAGCTTCTAACCCGGTTAAGGGCATATGGAAGGAGAGCCACCCAGTTCCCGCCAGTCTCCATGGTCAATTTGGTAAGGGTCTCTTTTAGAGTTCTATTTATTCTTTCTACATGCCCTAAACTTTGGGGCCTATAAACACAATGTAATTTCCAATTTGCCCTAATGGCCTTGGCCACTGACTGCGATACCTGGTCCATTGTCTGACCCTATCTCAGCGGGAAAACTGTACCTGGTCAAGATGCCTTCCAGCAGCTTCTTAGTTACCATCTGAACTATTTCATGCTTAGTTGGATATGCTTCTACCCATCCAGAGAAGGTATCTACAAATACTAAAAAATATTTATATCCAAACTTTCCTGGTTTAATTTTAGTGAAGTCGACCTCCCATTGTGCTCCAAGCTTGGTTCCTCTGAGCCGGGTTCCTTTTTCACTCAGCCCGGTTCTCCAGTTTGTGAGTTGACAGGTCTTGTAGGTGGATACAACCTGCTCTATTCTGATGTCTTGCTGGTGGATCTTAATTCTGGTGTGTCAGATTAATCCTTTAATTTGCGTGCCCCCAGGTAAGTGGACCTGTTCATGCATTCTAACACTGTAACCCCAAGCCAGTCTGGTAGTATGAGCTCCTTGTTTGGTGTGTACCACCATCCTTTAATTTCCTGGACATGGGGAACCCTCCTGATCCGCTGCAGCTCTTCCTGAGAATACCCAGGCTGATCTGGCAAGACTGGGTCTGGTAGTTGTAAGGCCATGGTAAGGACCAAAGTGAAAGCTGCTGCTTTGGATGCCTGATCAGCCTTTTGGTTACTTCTTGCCACTTGGTCATCTGCCTTCTGGTGCCCTTGGCAGTGGATAATGGCTAGCTTAGCGGGGAGCCACAAGGCCGAAAGCAGGTCAGAAATTTCCTGTTTATTCTTTGCTGTCAATAGCCCTCTCTCCTGATAGATTGCTCCATGAACATGAGCTCTAGCAAATGCATAACGGCTATCTGTGTAGACATTAAGCCGTTTCTCAGCCCCCAGTGTCAGTGCCTTGGTGAGTGCAATGAGTTCTGCTCACTGAGCTGATGTCCCAGGGGGCAGAGCCTCCGCCCATACAGTGTCCGTGTCGGTGACCACTGCTGCACCCACATACCTGCACCTGTCTCACTTGAAGCTGCTTCCATCCGTGAACCAGGTGGCCTCTGCATCAGGGAGGGGCCGGTCAGTCAAATCTTTCCGGAGTCCATGCACCGCTCCGCTCCAGGATCCCCGCACAGTCATGTAGCGGGGCATCTGGGTCGGGGTCAGGCAGCAGGGTAGCGGGGTTGAGGGCCGCACTTGGATGGAACCATACTCTAGGGGGGTTGAGCAGCAAGCTTTGATAGTGGGTCATACATGCATTGCTCATCCATCTATCAGGAGGCTGTTTTAGGACCCCCTCAATGGCATTCGGGGTTGTAATCCAGATCTCCTGTCCTAGGGTCAGTTTGTCGGCATCCTTGACTAAGAGCATGGTTGCCGCAATGATTCTCAGGCACGGCAGCCAGCCGGCAGCTACTGGATCTAACTTCTTGGACAGGTATGCTACTGAGCGGCTCCAGGGGCCAAAAGCTTGAGTTAAAACCCCCTTTCCTATTTCTTTGTGTTCGTCTACAAAGAGGTGAAAGGGCTTTGTAATGTCCGGCAGGCCCAGGGCTGGAGCAGCTAGGAGGGCCTTTTTTAACTGGTTAAAGGCAGTCTCTTCTTTCTCAATCCATTCAAACGCCCTCCTTCTTTGGTAGCTTCATATAGGGGCCTAGCAATTTCAGGAATCCAGAAGCGGCAGTAGCCAGCAGACCCTAGGAACTCCCTTACTTCTCTTTGGGAGGTGGGGGCAGGGGTCTTCAGGACAGTTTCTTTTCTAGCATCTGATAACTGCAGCTGTCCACCCTCCAGGATGTATCCCAGGTAACTCACCCTCTCTTGGCATATTTGAGCTTTCTTTGCGGAGGCCCGATACCTTAAAGTCCCCAGGGTGGCCAACAGGTCTCTAGTCCCCTGCTCGCAGTCTTCGGCAGTATCGGCAGCAATCAAGATGTCATCTATGTACTAAAGGAGGGTGAGACTGGGGTGCTCTCTCCTGTACTCACTGAGGTCTTTGTGCAGTGCCTCGTGGAAGATGGTAGGTGAATTCTTAAACCCTTGGGGCAGTCGCGTCCAGGTTAGTTGTACACTGTATCCCTCCTCTGGGTCGTGCCATTCAAAGGCAAACAAGGGTGGCTTTGAGACGCTAGTGGCAGGCTGAAGAAGGCATCCTTCAATTCTAATACAGTATACCAGACTCTAGAGTCTAGAGGGTGTCAAGGAACGTAGGAGAGTGTATGGGTTAGGAACAGTTGGATGTATATCCGTGACTCTCTTATTTACTTCCCGGAGGTCCTGTACCAGTCAATAGTCATTGGTGTGGGGCTTTCTGACCAGGAGGAGGGGGGATGTTCCAGGCAGATTGGCAGGGGACTAGTACCCCTAGACTTCGCAGTCTCCTGATGTGAGGCTGGATTCCCTTCCAGGCCTCCTGGGACATAGGATACTGCTTGACTCTTATTGGGCCTTCTTCAGGCTTTAGCTCCACCAGGATTGGGGCCCTGTGAGCAGCCAGTCCAACTCCCTTCGTCTCTGCCCAAGGTGTGGAAAATTCTTTTAGCCACCTGTCCACAGTGCTTTCTACTGGGGGCGCCCCTGGTGGAGACGATATTCATCCTCCAGTCTCAGAGTCAAAATCTGGATGGGATGGCCTTTACCATCATTGACCTGGGGCACCCCTTGTCTGAAAGTTATTTTGGCTCCAATCTTGGTTAGCAAGTCCCATCCTAGTAGTGGGTAGGGGCATTCCGGTATTACCATAAATGAATGGGACATCCGGCCCCTTCCTAGATCTACTGTTCTTCGGGTAGTCCATGAATACCCATGCCAGTCGCCCCTTGCACCCAGGATTTCTTGTTGGCTAGCTCCCCCTGCGGTGTGCGGAAGACTGAATGTTGTGCTCCAGTGTCAACAATGAAGTCAACAGGGGTCCCCTCCACTCTAAGAGTTACCCTGGGCTCAGGGAGGGGGTCCAAACCCCAACACCCCTAATTACTCAGTTCTTCCAGCCTAAGACTCACTCAGTCAGTCTTGTCTCCCTTCCCACCGGCCTTCTTTGGACATTCTTGGGCCCAATCCCCTATCTCCTTGCAATAAGCACAGTGGTTCCGCTGCAGCTTCTTTTCCCGCCCCTGACGGCCCCCTTACCTTCTTCTTGATCATCTGCAAGCTGGCGAAGGTGGCAGGTCTGCTCCTCAGAGGCTAGCAGAATCTTGGCCAGGTTTCGGGTCTGCTTGTCACTGGCAGCCGCCGTGGCGTCGGCTTGCCTATCTTCAGGGGACTCCCTGTTATTGTACACTTTCTTGGCCACTTCCAGCAAGTCCCAAAGACTCTTTTCTCCAAATCTATCTATTTTCTGCAGTTTCTTTCTGATGTCTGCAGCTGACTGGTTTATAAAACTCATGATTACTGCTGCCTTATTCTCAGGGGTTTCTGGGTCCATGGGGGTGTAAGTGCGGTATGCCTCCATGATCTGTTCTAAGAAAGCAGCTAGAGATTCATCCCTTTCCTGCTGTATGTTCCCTACCTTGGTCAAATTGGTAGGCTTTCTAGCAGCCATGTGGAGACCCCCCATTAGAGTCTGGTGGTAGACCCGGAGCCTCTGCTTACCTTCTGCCATGTTGAAGTCCCATTGAGGTCTAGTCAGGGGAAAGGAGGTGTCTATCTGAGCCTGGTTGGTGCTAGGGTTCCTGGCCACGCCTGGGACTAGTTTCCAGGCCTCATTCAGGATCCTCTCCCTCTCCTCGGTGGTGAATAGGACCTGCAAAAGATGCTGACAGGTAGGCTGATGGGTGAAAAGAACAGAATTTAACAAATCGATAAGCCCTCCGGCTTCTCAGAGAACTTAGGATTCTGAGCTTTCCAATTATAGAGATCACTAGTGTTGAAAGGCCAGTAGTGATGGGGCTGATTCCCCTCCCCTCTGTACTCTGACCAACCACCAGTGATGGTAGGGTATGGGCCTGACACTTCAGCGCCAGCCATTTTCAGGGCTCACAAGCAGGATACCAGGCTTTCTCCGTGGCACTTTTATTAGCTTCAAGTGTTCAGGGTTCAGATAGGGATCTTTAAAACATGATACTGCAGTCCCTCCTCTATAAATACCTTGGGATAACTACCCTGTTTAGGGAGGCAAAATGCAAATTATTTACTCTTCCTGGCTTACTGGCCTGTATTATTTGATTTCCTTACAATATTTCTCCTCTTTTTTATTACATACACAATCCTTTATTACATTTTCACTTCTCAATTAGCCTTTAAACCTTCTTTCTATGTCCTTTAAAAATGTATAACCATGTCTCAGACCTTCTTCTCAATATTCCTTATTCTTTGAAACCTTAATCCTTTAAGATTTCTAACACGTAAACAGCCAGAATTTCTGAGCTTAAAGTTCCTTTGCTGGATATTCCTCCACTGCCCAAGAAATATCCAGTAACCCCACCCTGCCAGATTGGACAATTGTCAGGAGCCAGGAAATACAGCAAGGGTTGTGGAATTCTCCCCAAGGCCAGAACTGCATACTTGAAACCTCCCCCAACCAGGAAAGGCATAACCGCCACATCCGCTATCAGCAACCAGCACCTGGAACTAGCTTAGCCAATCAGCTTAGACCACATACCTCCTCGAGCCCTTTTTCTTTCCCCTTCCCCCTTCTGAGCATATATAAGAAGAGCCACCGGAAATAAAGTTTTGAGGCTTGATCAGAACACCATTTGTCTTGCCTCCTTTCTTCGTGTCCCTGTCTGTTTCTCATTCTCTTAGGTGCGTCGCCTCGCTGCCCCTGTTGAATGACCCCGCGGGCCGGGGTCATAATTGGCGCCCAATGTGGGGCCTCGAGGGTCGGCACTCCAGGGAACATCTGCACACCCGTCCGGCCGGACCCCCTCCTGAGCCGCCGCGGACTGCCGTGAGTGAAGACTCGTCTTTTGATCTCCGCAGATAACTAGTCTGTGAGTACGATCTTGGTTTGATTTTTGCAGATGATTTTACAGACAGATCCTATGTTCATTTGAACTAAGAGAACCTTCTGCCCTTAATTCCTTCTACATTCTCTGGTCCGCTAATAAGCGCCTGTCCGGCCGACTCACGGCTCTGGACAGGAACTCCGAATCACCCTGTTGGGCGTGAGGAACCCGGCTGGTTCCCTTGTTACATCTCTCGCAAACCTTGAGCTCACTTAGTCTTAGTGGTCGTTGTCCTGGCATGGGGTTTATACATCCCGACCTATGATACGTGAGCAAGGGCCTTTCTGGTGAACAGAGACTGCTACCTGGGTATCTAGTCCGGTCGTCTTGAACCTCAGGGCTGACCTGGCACGGGGTTTATACGTCCCGGAGGCTTACGTGGAAGAGAATACTTATTTACACCAACAGCCATGGGCTCCTCTCTTAGTTCCCATGAGCTTTTCCTAGATGGTCTTAAAGAATCCCTCAGGACACGAGGAATAAGAGTTAAGAAAAAGGATCTTAGACAATTTTTTTCATTTATTCATGACACATGCCCCTGGTTTCCACTTGAGGGCACCATCGACTATAAACGATGGCAGAGGGTAGGCGATGCCCTTCAAGACTTTTACCAGGTTCTAGGCCCCGAAAAAGTACCCATTACAACATTCTCCTATTGGAATCTCATCAATGATATCCTTAAAGTCCACCATCAGGATCCCGACATTAAAGACATAATAAAGACAGGGGAAGCGGCCTTAAAGGAAGCTTCCCGCCCCTCTTCGACCTGTCCGTCAGTCGCCATAGATATGCCTAATCACCCGCCCCAAGAGGACACTGAAAAAGAAAGACCAGAACCTATTAAGAACCCCCCCTCCAACACTCAGATTCCAAAAATTTATCCCTCCTTAAAAATAACAAATGATAATCCATTCGATAATCCCCTTTCCCCCGAGGACCAGGAGACCCTTGATAACCAAACCGCCCACTATCATGATGGGGACAACCCTTGGGGTCTTACTGCCCCCGCCCTCAAAAGACCACCGCCTTATAATCCCGTTCCCCTCATAAAACCCCCCTCCTTTTCTGGCCCTGCCTCTACATTCCCCAGTGACTATGATCCCCTCAGGCAAGCCAAGAAAAGTCTTACCCAAAACATATCCTTCTTAAAGGAAGTCCTTGAACAAAAGCGTGAACATGTCCAATTAATCAAAGAACTCCTAGCCCTTGAGGCAGAACTCACCACCCTCTCTACCACTCCAAAAGACCCTAAACCTCCTCAACCAAAATCAAAGACTATCCTCCATACCTTTCCTGTCACTCGCAGCCAAGGGCCCCCCCCCACGTCCCCTGAAGAGAAAGATAATGACAATCAGTCTGAACCACCTGATGCAGAGTCAGAGGGTGAAGCATCAGACGTCGAGGAGCCCGACTCCACCCCAGTCAGTTCTAACCAGAAATATCGTAGACTCAATCTAAAACATCTCAAAGACCTCAAGGCTGCTGTTAAAGATTACGGCCCTACGGCGCCGTTCACTGTCGCCCTCATTGAAAGTTTAAGCGATAGGTGGCTCACCCCTAACGACTGGTTATCTCTGGCTAGAGCCACCCTTTCGGGAGGGGATTTTGTCCTCTGGCGTACCGACTTTGTTGAAAACTGCCGAGAGACTGCACAACGCAATAGTGAGAGTAAGGATTCTCACTCTTGGACAAGAGACAAACTTTTAGGCAAACCCCCTTTTGAGACTAATGAGATCCAAGCAAAATTTCCCCCCTGGCTTACTGGCCCAGATTCAGGTTGCAGGGCTTAAAGCCTGGCGCCGTCTTCCTCCTAAGAGTTCTGCTACCACCTCGTTAGCCAAGATTCGTCAAGGGGCTGACGAACCTTACAGTGATTTCGTCAGCCGCCTCACTGATGCCGCTGAGAGACTAGTGGGAGAAGGAGAGACGGAAAGCGCCTTCTTAAAACATTTACCTTATGAGAATGCCAACCCTATTTGCCAAGAAACTATCAGACCTCATAGAGGTACCAGTCTCTCTGATTATATTAGACTCTGCTCGGGGATAGGCCACTCCCACACCATTGGTGCAGCTATCGGAGCGGCTTTAGAAAATTTCTCCCCAAAACAACCAAACATACAGAGCACACAGCCCCAGAAAACTTGCTTCAATTGCAAACAGCCAGGCCATTTTGTTAATAACTGCCCCAATCCTAAACAGCCCCGGCCTCCTCCCAAGTCTGTCTGCCCATGCTGCCGGCGTGGCCTTCATTGGGCTAACGAGTGTCACTCCAAGACAGATAATGAGGGTAAAGTCCTTCCACCCCGGCCGGGAAACCCCTTAAGGGGCCAGCCCCTGGCCCCGAGAACAACACCGAACCAAGGGGCTATCAGGTTCGTTCCACAACAGATTCTTCCCGCCCAGGCATCGATTCCCTTTCCCGTGCCACCCCAGGAAGCACAGGATTGGACCTCTGTGCCACCTCCGACACAATATTAATACCAGAACAAGGAATACAGATCATTCCCACTGAAGTTTTTGGACCACTACCCTGCCGAATGTTCGGCCTAGTTATAGGACGAGGTAGTTCCTGTCTGGCCGGTCGTCACATTACGCCAGGAGTCATTGACAATGATTACACAGGACAAATTAACATTCTTGCCTCAGCCCCCTCAGGGCCCATATCCATTGCAAAAGGACAAAGAATAGCCCAGCTCATCTTGCTTCCCTTAGACACAACCAATAAGGCCTCCATTAACCAACCTAGGCTAAATTCCTCCTTCGGTTCTTCTAACATTTACTGGACCCAACAAATCACCTCTGAAAGACCCTTGCTTACCCTTAAACTTGACGGAAAGGCATTTAAAGATTTAATTGACACAGGGGCGGACGCAACAGTAATTTCAACCGCATTCTGGCCCCCTAGTTGGCCTTGTGAAACCTCCATAACCCATCTCAAGGGTATTGGTCAATCCACCAATCCAAAACAAAGTTCGAAAATTCTGATTGGCAGGACAGTGAGGGCAACTCAGGCCAGGTACAACCTTACATTGTCTCAGGACTACCCGTTAACCTATGGGGACGAGACATCCTATCTCAATTAAAACTCATTATGTGTAGCCCCAATGAAATCATTACAAAACAAATGCTTAATCAGGGTTTTCTGCCAGGACAAGGACTAGGAAAAAATAACCAAGGAATTAAACAGCCACCTTCCATGACACCCAAAAAGGACCGATTAGGGTTTGGAAGCCAAAATTTTTCCTAACGGCCATTGACCTTCCTGTACCTCACGCAGATAAAATTAAGTGGAAGTCCGACTTCCCTGTGTGGGTAGATCAGTGGCCATTAACTAGTGAAAAACTCACAGCCGCCTCAAAGTTAGTACAGGAACAATTGGCTGCTGGACATTTAGAACCCACAACCTCTCCATGGAATACCCCAATATTCATAATTAAAAAGAAATCTGGATCTTGGCGCCTCTTACAAGATCTTAGAGAAATTAACAAAACCATGATCACGATGGGAGCCCTTCAACCGGGCCTTCCTTCGCCTATTGCCATTCCTAATAATCATTTTAAAATTATTATAGACCTAAAGGACTGTTTTTTCACTATCCCTCTCCACCCCCTGGACAAAGAACGCTTTGCATTCAGCCTCCCAGTTACTAATTTTAAAGGCCCTATGCCTTTAAAGGCCCTATGCCTTCCTATCAGTGGAAGGTCCTCCCTCAGGGAATGGCAAATAGCCCCACCTTATGTCAAAAATTTGTCGCACAGGCAGTAGACCCCCTCAGACCTCGCTGGCCCTCTATTTATATCATTCATTATATGGATGATATCTTATTAGCAGGAGCTACACCCTCTAAGGTTCTAAAATGCAGCCAAGAGCTAAACCAACGACTCTCTTCTCTTGGCCTACAGATTGCCCCTAACAAAATTCAGCTAAAAGACCCCTACTATTATCTTGGCTTTGAATTAAACTCAGACAAAATCACCACTCAAAAAATTCAACTCAAAACATCCCATTTACAGACCCTCAACGATTTTCAAAAATTCCTAGGCGACATTAATTGGCTTAGACCTTATCTTAAACTAACAACGGAAGAACTCAAACTCCTTTTCGAAATCCTGCAGGGAGACCCTAATCCTTTATCTCCTCACCAACTCTCCCCTGCTGCAAGGGAAACACTCCATATCATAGAAACAGCCATCAGACAACAACAAATCACCTTTATCTCCTATGATAAACCCCTCCTATTCATCATCTGCCCAACACCCCACACACCCACAGGAGTCCTATGGCAGAACAATCCTCCCCTCCAGTACCATCCACTAGCACTACCTAAACCGCGTGACATAGACCTTGATACCCAGATCAATAACATCCTAGAAGCCACCCTCATGGCCCTAAATGCCTCTAACCCTAACCTCGCTAAAGACTGCTGGCTATGCATGACTGTAGGGACTCCCATGCCTACAGCTCTTCCAACATCGAATTCCTCCATCACTAGCAACTGTACCTTTAATATCCCCTTTAGAGTACAGCCTGTAGGCTTTAACTTTTCTGTCTGTTTTCAGGGACCAGCCCAAAACAATAGTTATGACATAGATCTAGGATTTATAACCTTTTCCAACTGCTCCATGATCACTAACTCCACTGGGCTTTTATGCTCTGCCCCTGGACAAGTTTTCATTTGTGGAAATAACCTAGCCTATACGGCGCTTCCAACAAATTGGACCGGCTTATGTTTACAGGTCACTATTCTCCCGGACATTTCTATTATTCCAGGAGACGAGCCCGTTCCTTTACCTGCTCTTGACTATTATATTGCTGGACGCAGTAAACGAGCTGTTCAGTTCATCCCTCTCCTTGTTGGACTAGGGATTTCTGGTGCCATGGCCTCTGGTAGCGTAGGGCTTGGAGTAGCAATACATTCCTATCATAAACTATCCAATCAGCTAATTGATGACGTCCAGGCCCTATCAGGCACCATTAATGATCTACAGGACCAGATTGATTCCTTAGCTGAGGTAGTCTTACAGAACAGAAGGGGCCTAGATTTACTGACAGCAGAGCAGGGAGGGATCTGCTTAGCTTTACAGGAAAAATGCTGCTTCTACGCCAACAAGTCTGGTGTCGTCAAGACAAAATCAAGAAACTTCAAGAAGACCTCATCAAGAGACGGAAGGAGCTGTTTGAAAATCCGCTCTGGAGTGGATTTAATGGACTTCTCCCTTATCTTCTCCCCATTCTTGGTCCCCTCATAGGCTTCCTCCTTATCATAACCTTTGGTCCTTGGGCATTCAAAACCATCACCTCACTAGTGAAACAGCAAATAGAAGCTGCCTTAGCCAGACCCATTCAGGTTCATTACCAGCGCTTAGAAATGACTGACCCAGACTACCACAACCCTCAATGCCATCAACCCCAGAATGGCTCCTTCCCCACAGGGACAGCATCTTAACCAGAGGGATGCTAACCTTTGCTTAAAAAGTAAGCAAAAGGTTTGGGTACCGAGTTGAGTGTAAAGCAAAGCATTGCAAGGGAAGATTAAATTTTAGAAAAATCTCCTTTGGGTTTCCCTGAGAACACACCTGGTTTGCATAGAGGTTGACATCAAAAGATTAAAACCTAAGGCTCTGCCTCTCCTCCCCAAAAGATGTCAAGAGCCACATAGTGGACAAAATGAGGTCCACGGGAGGAACCAGGTCAATGTCTCCTCAGCCGGTCAAAGCCCACTCCCATAAAAGGAAAAGGGAGGAGATGTCAGGAGCCAGGAAATACAGCAAGGGTTGTGGAATTCTCCCCAAGGCCAGAACTGCATACTTGAAACCTCCCCCAACCAGGAAAGGCATAACCGCCACATCCACTATCAGCAACCAGCACCTGGAACTAGCTTAGCCAATCAGCTTAGACCACATACCTCCTCGAGCCCTTTTTCCTTCCCCTTCCCCTTTCTGAGCTTATATAAGAAGAGCCACCGGAAATAAAATTTTGAGGCTTGATCAGAACACCATTTGTCTTGCCTCCTTTCTTCGTGTCCCTGTCTGTTTCTCATTCTCTTAGGTGCGTCGCCTCGCTGCCCCTGTTGAATGACCCCGCGGGCCGGGGTCAGACAATGAGATTTCTTTTATGTGTATTAAAAGGGTTAAAAACAAGAAAACGGGGCAGAAGAAGATCCACTGTGTTTTGTAGTAGCATAGTTCATATAAGAAAAAAAAAACCAAGGATGCCTGTAGAGTGGGTTGTAGCCAGCAAAATAAAAAAAAAAAAAACTATCTCTCCCTGCTTCTTCTGCCAACATCCTCCCTCTTCCCCAGTCCAGTTGCTTGTCTCCCTTTCCTATTGTGAGTCTGAGGAAGACAATTTCTACAGAGGGGAGAAACAGAAAAATGGGAGTTTCAGAGAAAACTACAGACGACCTCTGTAGTAGTGCTCCCTTTTGAAGCCTGAGGTCCAACCTGTGGAGAAAAATGACTCCTAGTCAGCCTGGAAAGATAAGGGTGTGTAGGGAGATTTCTTGTGAACTGGAAGCCTGGATGGCCACCTGAAAGAAAAGATCTTTAATCCAGTTACAGATGCTAAAATAAAATAGCACATTAATAACTCCAGCCTTAGTTCAGCCTTAGATGGCTCACATTGGACTATGATGTCACAGGCAGGGACAGGGCCTGTAGTCTCTCTGCCCTGCAGAGCTGTAAGCCCTGTCCCTGAAAGTCTCCAACCACCAAAAGAAATAAGAAAGCCATAAATAAAAATTCTTTGTTCTTTGAAATGTCACAAATTCATGGCTAGGACTTTAAAATTTAATATAGCAAATTCACAAATCAGAACAAAATGAAACCATTACTTATACAAAATTAGAGAGGAATTTTTTATTAGCTAAATGGGCTGACTCCCTCTCTGACAGAGAGCAAACACTCAGAAAAAGAATTCCAGCAGCTGCTAAAGACTTTTGCACTCTGTCACAGCAGGTCCATCCCAAATCAAGTGAAATAGAGAGAGATAATTCTCAACCAATGTCCACAGAATAAAACAGAGCAACACAGACCCAAACAAAGGGCCCCAAGAAAGTCTTCCAACTCCGAGGAAACAAAACCGACAACTGGACGATGGCCCTGCGCCAATCAGCGGGAGCGACTCACTTCAACCCAGAGGTTTGAGGGGGATTCCACTTCCCTCGTGAGGGGTTTCCACGTCCCTCCAGACAGAGGACCAGAGTGTCCTCTGACTCCTCCAGCCCAAGGTCCACCAGTGCGTCCACTTAGACCATTTTGGGCACTGTAGACTTCAGAAGCGAGCTTGCGCACAGAACAGAAACAGACAACACGTAAAGGAAATGAACTCCCCTCCGTCTTGTCCTATAGGGCTGGGACCCCTGCCTAAACCCCCTCCCTTTTCTGGGAGTGGCCACAGGTGTGCCAGCAATGTCTTAACTTCCCCGACCCTCACCCGAATGGACCAATGAAGCTCCAGGAACACAGCGAGGGTCCTAATAAGGCAAAACCACAGAAAGACCCTAATTCAAGTGACCAATCTCTGTAACCCTTGTCACTTTCCTAAACCCTCCCAATTATCCTACCCCATAAAACTCATTGTTCCCGCCCTGCTCGCTCTCTTGCCTCACTGCTGCACCAGAAAGAGGTTGAGAGCCAAACCCGGGTTTGAATAAAGACTCTGCTTTTGCATCGTAAAAGGCTCCCTAGTGGTGGATTATTGGGGACCCTGAACTCTGGGCATAATATTTGGGGGCTTGTCCGGGATTCCCAATACCCATGAGGGACCCCGATCTGGAGACTCTGTCTGATCGCGGTAAGTGTCTGCCTTCTGAAGTCTGTAGTGCCCAAAACGGTCTAGGTGGACGCACTGGTGGACCTCGGGCTGGAGGAGTCAGAGGACGCTCTGGTCCTCTGTCTGGAGGGACGTGGAAACCCCTCACGAGGGAAGTGGAATCCCCCTCAAACCTCTGGGTTGAAGTGGGTCGCTCCCGCTGATTGGCGCAGGGCCATCGTCCAGTTGTCGGTTTTGTTTCCTCGGAGTTGGAAGACTTTCTTGGGGCCCTTTGTTTGGGTCTGTGTTTCTTTGTTTTATTCTGTGGACATTGGTTGAGAATTATCTCTCTCTATTTCACTTGATTTGGGATGGACCTGCTGTGACAGAGTGCAAAAGTCTTTAGTAGCTGCTGGAATTCTTTTTCTGAGTTTTTGCTCTCTGTCAGAGAGGGAGTCAGCCCATTTAGCTAATAAAAAATTCCTCTCTAATTTTGTATAAGTAATGGTTTCATTTTGTTCTGATTTGTGAATTTGCTATATTAAATTTTAAAGTCCTAGCCATGAATTTGTGACATTTCAAAGAACAAAGAATTTTTATTTATGGCTTTCTTATTTCTTTTGGTGGTTGGAGACTTCCAGGGACAGGGCTTACAGCTCTGCAGGGCAGAGAGACTACAGGCCCTGTCCCTGCCTGTGACATCATAGTCCAATGTGAGCCATCTAAGGCTGAACTAAGGCTGGAGTTATTAATGTGCTATTTTATTTTAGCATCTGTAACTGGATTAAAGATCTTTTCTTTCAGGTGGCCATCCAGGCTTCCAGTTCACAAGAAATCTCCCTACACACCCTTATCTTTCCAGGCTGACTAGGAGTCATTTTTCTCCACAGGTTGGACCTCAGGCTTCGAAAGGGAGCACTACTACAGTGGTCATCTATAGTTTTCTCTGAAACTCCCATTTTTCTGTTTCTCCCCTCTGTAGAAATTGTCTTCCTCAGACTCACAATAGGAAAGGGAGACAAGCAACTGGACTGGGGAACCGGAGGGAGGATGTTGGCAGTTAATCATGAAGCAGGGAGAGATAGGTTTTGATTGATTTTGCTGGCTACACCCTCTCTGTAGGCGTCCTTGCTTTTTTTTTTTTTGCTTATCTGAACGATGCTACTACAAAACACAGTGGATCTTCTTCTGCCCTGTTTTCTTCTTTTTAACCCTTTTAATACACATAAAAGAAATCTCATTGTCCAATCTGGCAGGGTAGGGTTACTGGATACTTCTTGGGCAGTGGTGGAATATCCAGCAAAGGAACTTTAAGCTCAGAAATTCTGGCTGTTTACGTGTTAGAAATCTTAAAGGATTAAGGTTTCAAAGAATAAGGAATATTGAGTAGAAAGTCTGAGACATGGTTATGCATTTTTAAAGGACATAGAAAGAAGGTTTAAAGGCTAATTTGGAAGTGAAAATGTAATAAAGGATTGTGTATGTAATAAGAAAGAGGAGAAATGTTGTAAGGAAATCAAATAATACAGGCCAGTAAGCCAGGAAGAGTAAATAATTTGCATTTTGCCTCCCTCAACAGGGTAGTTATGCCAAAGTACTTATAGAGGGACTGCAGTATCATGTTTTAAAGATCCCTATCTGAACCCTGAACACTTGAAGCTAATAAAAGTGCCACGGAGAAAGCCTGGTATCCTGCTTGTGAGCCCTGAAAATGGCTGGCGCTGAAGTGTCAGGCCCATACCCTACCATCACTGGTGGTTGGTCAGAGTACAGAGGGGAGGGGAATCAGCCCCATCACTACTAGCCTTTCAACACTAGTGATCTCTATAATTGGAAAGCTCAGAATCCTAAGTTCTCTGAGAAGCCGGAGGGCTTATCGATTTGTTAAATTCTGTTCTTTTCACCCATCAGCCTACCTGTCAGCATCTTTTGCAGGTCCTATTCACCACCGAGGAGAGGGAGAGGATCCTGAATGAGGCCTGGAAACTAGTCCCAGGCGTGGCCGGGAAACCTAGCACCAACCAGGCTCAGATAGACACCTCCTTTCCCCTGACTAGACCTCAATGGGACTTCAACACGGCAGAAGGTAAGTGGAGGCTCCGGGTCTACCACCAGACTCTAATGGGGGGTCTCCACATGGCTGCTAGAAAGCCTACCAATTTGACCAAGGTAGGGAACATACAGCAGGAAAGGGATGAGTCTCTAGCTGCTTTCTTAGAACAGATCATGGAGGCATACCGCACTTACACCCCCATGGACCCAGAAGCCCCTGAGAATAAGGCAGCTGTAGTCAAGAATTTTATAAACCAGTCAGCTGCAGACATCAGAAAAACTCCAGAAAATAGATAGATTTGGAGAAAAGAGTCTTTGGGACTTGCTGGAAGTGGCCGAGAAAGTGTACAATAACCGGGAGTCCCCTCATGCCAGCCTGCGCCATGGCTGCTGCCAGTGACAAGCAGACCCGAAACCTGGCCAAGATTCTGCTAGCCACTACCACAGAATCCCCTGAGGAGCGGACCCGCCGTCTTCGCCAGCTTGCAGATGACCAAGAAGAAGGTAAGGGGCCGTCAGGGGCCGGAAAAAGAAGCTGCAGTGGAATCAGTGTATTTATTGCAAGGAGATAGGGCATTGGGCCCAAGAATATCCAAAGAAGGCTGGTGAGAAGGGAGGCAAGACTAACTGAGTGAGTCTTAGAGCTGGAAGAACTGAGCTATTAGGGGTGTTGGAGTTCAGACCCCCTCCCCGAGCCCAGGGTAACTCTTAGAATGGAGGGGACCGCTGTTGACTTCCTTGTTGACACTGGAGCACAACATTCAGTCTTCCGCACACCACAGGGGGAGCTAGCCAACAAGAAATCCTGGGTGCAAGGGGCAACTGGCATGGGTCAGTATTCATGGACTACCCGAAGAACAGTAGATCTAGAAAGGGGCCGGGTGTCCCATTCATTTATGGTAATACCGGAATGCCCCTACCCACTACTAGGATGGGACTTGCTAACCAAGATTGGAGCCAAAATAACTTTCAGACAAGGGGGGCCCCAGGTCACCGATGGTAAAGGCCACACCATGCAGGTTCTGACTCTGAGACTGGAGGATGAGTATCGTCTCCATCAGGGGCGCCCCCAGTAGAAAGCACTGTGGACAGGTGGCTAAAAGAATTCCCCACACCTTGGGCAGAGACGAAGGGAGTTGGACTGGCTGCTCACAGGGCCCCAATCCTGGTGGAGCTAAAGCTTGAAGAAGGCCCAATAAGAGTCAAGCAGTATCCTATGTCCCAGGAGGCCTGGAAGGGAATCCAGCCTCACATCAGGAGACTGCGAAGTCTAGGGGTACTAGTCCCCTGTCAATCTGCCTGGAACAGCCCCTCCTCTCCCGGTCAGAAAGCCTCACACCAATGACTATTGACTGGTGCAGGACCTCCGGGAAGTAAATAAGAGAGCTATGGGTATACACCCAACTGTTCCTAACCCATACACTCTCCTAAGTTCCTTGACACCCTCTAGAGTCTGGTATACTGTATTAGACTTGAAGGATGCCTTCTTCAGCCTGCCACTAGCGTCTCAAAGCCAACCCCTGTTTTCCTTTGAATGGCACGACCCGGAGGAGGGATACAGTGTACAACTAACCTGGACGCGACTGCCCCAAGGGTTTAAGAATTCACCTACCATCTTCCACGAGGCACTGCACAAAGACCTCAGTGAGTACAGGAGAGAGCACCCCAGTCTCACCCTCCTTCAGTATATAGATGACATCTTGATTGCTGCCAATACTGCCCAAGACTGCGAGCAGGGGCCTAGAGACCTGTTGGCCACCCTGGGGACCTTACGGTATCGGGCCTCTGCAAAGAAAGCTCAAATATGCCAAGAGAGGGTGAGTTACCTGGGATACATCCTGGAGTGTGGACAGCTGCAGTTATCAGATTCTAGAAAAGAAACTGTCCTGAAGATCCCTGCCCCCACCCCCGAAGAGAAGTCAGGGAGTTCCTAGGGTCGGCTGGTTATTGCTGCCTCTGGATTCTGACAAACTGACCCTAGGACAGGAGATCTGGATTACAACCCCGAATGCCATTGAGGGGGTCCTAAAATAGCCTAGCAATGCATGTATGACTCACTATCAAAGCTTGCTGCTCAACCCTCCTAGAGTGCGGTTCCATCCAAGTGTGGCCCTCAACTCTGCTACCCTGCTGCCTGACCCTGACCTAGATGCCCCGCTACATGACTGTGCGGGAATCCCGGCACGGGTGCATGGACTCCGGAAAGACTGGACTGACCAGCCCCTCCCTCATGCAGAGGCCACCTGGTTCACGGATGGAAGTAGCTTCATGCGAGACGGGTGCAGGTATGTGGGTGCAGCAGTGGTCACCGACACGGACACTGTATGGGCAGAGGCTCTGTCCCCTGGGACATCAGCTCAGTGAGCAGAACTCATTGCACTCACCAAGGCACTGACACTGGGGGCTGGGAAACGGCTTAACGTCTACACAGAGAGCCATTATGCATTTGCTACAGCTCATTTCATGGGGCGATCTATCAGGAGAGAGGGCTATTGACAGCAAAGGGATGGACAATAAAGAATAAATAGGAAATTCCTGACCTGCTTGCAGCTTTGTGGCTCCCCGCTAAGCTAGCCATTATCCACTGCCAAGGGCACCAGAAGGCAGATGACCCAGTGGCAAGAAGTAACCAAAAGGCTGATCAGGCAGCCAAAGCAGCAGCCTTCACTTTGGTCCCTACCATGGCCTTACAACTACCAGACCCCGGGGACAGTCTTGCCAGATCAGCCTGGGTATTCTCAGGAAGAGCTGCAGCGGATCAGGAGGCTTCCCCATGTCCAGGAAATTAAAGGATGGTGGTACACACCAAACAAGGAGCTCATACTATCGGACTGGCTTGCGTTACAGTGTCAGAACGCATGCACTGGTCCACTCACCTGGGGGCATGCAAATTAAAGGACTTAATCTGACACGGCAGAATTAAGACCCACCAACAGGACATCAAAATAGAACAGGATGTATCCACCTGCAAGACCTGTCAACTCACAAACTCGAGAACCAGGCCAAGTGAAAAAGAAACCCGGCTCAGAGGAACCAAGCCTGGAGCACAATGGGAGGTCGACTTCGCTGAAATTAAACCAGGAAAGTATGGCTATAAATATCTTTTAGTATTTGTAGATACCTTCTCTGGATGGGTAGGAGCATACCCAACTAAGCATGAAACAGCTTCAGATAGTAACTAAGAGGCTGCTGGAAGACATCGTGCCCAGGTACGGTTTTCCCACTGTGATAGGGTCGGACAATGGATCAGCCTTTGTCTCGCAGGTAATGCAGACAGTGGCCAAGGCCATTGGGGCAAATTGGAAATTACATTATGTTTATAGGCCCCAAAGTTCAGGGCATGTAGAAAGAATAAATAGAACTCTAAAAGAGACCCTTACCAAATTGACCATGGAGACTGGCGGGAACTGGGTGGCTCTCCTTCCATATGCCCTTAACCAGGTTAGAAACTCCCCCTACACCTTGGGTTTTACTCCTTATGAAATCAAGTTCGGCTGGCCACCCCCTATTATCCCTAATCTTAAAGCCAAATTTCTTGCAGAATTTGAAAGTCAAGAACTGTTTCTTTCCTTGAGAAGGCTCCAGAGGGCGCACGAGGACATTTGGCCGCACCTCCGTGCCATCTATGAAACCGGCCCAGCCCCGACTCCTCATCAGCATAAGCCCGGGGACTGGGTCTATATCAAGAGACATCACTGGGAGACCCTTGAGCCACGTTGGAAGGGTCCCTACGTCGTTGGAAGGGTCCCTACGTTGTTGTGCTGACAACCTTCACCGCCCTCAAAGTAGACTGCGTCGCGACCTGCGACCCACCACAGGGAAACTGACCCAGAGTCAGAGTTCACTGCCTGAGAGTTGTCAAGGAATCATGGCCCTTGTAAGAGAGGGATAGCAGAAGCGTAGGCTAGAAGGAAGCGGTCTCAGTCTTGGTATGAATCACTGTTTAATTGGTCCCCCATGGTTAACTACTCTTATTTCCACCCTCATTGGACCCCTTATAATCCCCTTAATGCTGTTAACTTTCGGTCCTTGTATTATTAACAAACTGGTCCAATTTGTCAAGGAACGCATAGGAGTAGTCCAATTAATGGTAACAAGCCCAGTACCAGCCTCTAGCAACAGAAGAAGAGGCAGAAATGCATCCCGTCTCAGGATTGAGACGTGTGTCCCAAGACAAGGGGGGAATGAAAGGAAATGAACTCCCCTCCATCTTGTCCTATAGGGCTGGGACCCCTACCTAAACCCCCTCCCTTTTCTGGGAGTAGCCACAGGTGTGCCAGCAATGTCTTAACTTCCCCGACCCCCACCCAAATGGACCAATGAAGCTCCAGGAACACAGCGAGGGTCCTAATAAGGCTAAACCACAGAAAGACCCTAATTCAAGTGACCAATCTCTGTAACCCTTGTCACTTTCCTAAACCCTCCCAATTATCCTACCCCATAAAAACTCATTGTTCCTGCCCGTTTGCTCTCTCGCCTCACTGCTGCACCAGAAAGAGGTTGAGAGCCAAACCCGGGTTTGAATAAAGACTCTTTGCTTTTGCATTGGAAAAGGCTCCCTAGTGGTGAATTATTGGGGACCCCAACTCTGGGCATAATACATGCAGACACAGCAGTCAGTCAGACTACAGATCAGGGTCCCTCGTGGGTATTGGGGATCCCGGACAAGCCCCCAAATGTTATGCCCAGAGTTCGGGGTCCCTAATAATCAACCACCAGGGAGCCTTTTCTGACACAAAAGCAAAGAGTCTTTATTCAAACCCGAGTTTGGCTGCCAGTCTCTTTCTGGTGCTGCAGCAAGATGATCGGTTATATGGGGTTAGGATATTGGGCGGGCTTAGGGAAGTGATGAGGGTTACAGAGATTGGTCGCTGTGTTACCGGAGCTTCATTGGTCCATTCGGGTGGTGGTCAGGGAAGTTAGGACATTGCTGGCACACCTGTGGCCACTCCCAGAAAAGGGAGGGGGTTTAGGCAGGGGACCCAGCCCTATAGGACAAGATGGAGGAGAGTTTGTTTCTGCTTTGTTCTTTCAGCTGGGTCAGTTGATGAAATCTCCCCCAAAGCAAGCTGGAGGGCATGTGGCGATCCAATATGGATACCCCTTCCCTGAATATGCTAATTTAAAGTCTTCTTCTTGCCATGAAAAGTTTTACAAAATTTAGAAATGTGTGCTCATGAAAGAGAGAAGCTAGCTTAAGACAAAATGTGGCCTGACTGGTTTGGCTCAGTGGATAGAGGGTTGGCCTGTAAACTGAGAGGTCCTGTGTTTGATTCCAGTCAAGGGCATGTACCTTGATTGTGGGTGCATCCCTAGCAAGGGGTGTGCAGGAGGCAGCTGATCGATATTTCTCTCTCATCGTTGTTTCTAGCTCTCTATCCTTCTCCCTTCTTCTCTGTGGAAAATCAATAAAATATATATAAAAGAAAAAAGAAGACAAAATGTGCTCACAGTCCAATTTTGGATTTTAATAGTCTGGAGCTAAGCTGAAATCATCTCTCTTTGCAATGGTCCAAATAAAACTTCAAGGACTATTTTTTTTTCCTCAGAAAGATGGCAAAAAGGAACAAACAGAAAAATACAAGCTGGTTCTAGCAACAAGATTTGCATTTCCATAATAAAGAGTAGTTTTTTAAATGCTAATGAACTGCTTTCAAAAGTTAACTTTAAAGGCACCAAGAAAATCAGTAAATTGTCTCTGTTACAAAAATTTGCCTAAGAAAATACCTTAAAATAATTATAACTGGATTTGAATCTCAAAAATTGTTAAAACATAGATAAAAAGAATATATTAATAATAAAAAATCTTGGTAGCCCAGGTAAAAACCAGCTATGCCCTTTGTTAATTAGGAAGGGGCTAGTCAACCTTCCCCCAGCAGGAAAAGCAGGTAGGCAAAGTTTACCACCAGCAGCAATCTCTTAAGGGAGGAATGTGAAGATTTTGCATTTGAATGGCTACTAACTTCCTCCAAACTTGTTTGGCAGCTTAAAATTTTGGAAGTTTGCTTAATTATATAAATAATAAAATTTATTAAATATCTAGGTATTTTGAAATGTTAAAATATTAATCTAAATTTACCTCATGAAAAATCTAGAGGGCAGAATTAAAGCTATTGATTGATCATGTCTTGTATTTTTGAAATTTATTCTTAAAAATATAAAGTTGCTACTAATCAAGAACTACTAAATATTTGACTTACCAACTCTAAAAGTTCAAGATTCAAATTAAATTGGGAGAAAATGTAATTGTGGTAATTAAATTTCTAAAGTATAGAAATTTATTTTTGAGAAAATAAAATCTTGTGCTTTCTCTGAAAAATATTCGGAATTCAAAGTATGTTGCTTATTGGTCTAATTAAAAAAGAGAATTGATTCTATGATCTCAACCACATTTTTAATACAAATCCAGTTTAAATTTAATTGATATCTTAAAATAATTATGAAAAGTACATAATCTTTAAATCATATATATATAGTTGATGGTCTTTCCAAGTTAAATTTCAAGGCTATAACTGAGGGATGATTTTTGAAAAACTCCAAGGGCCCAGAGTGATTCAAGGCATTTGTTCTCTCTTCTCAAAGGAAATATTTTATACTTAATATATATTAAATTTAATATAATATACTTGAGATCACAAGGAAAACTTTATAAAAAATTAAGATATTTTACTTCTGTACATATACTTTAAATGTTATGAAGGTTTTGGTCTCTAAGAAGGACAAAATAAAGTAACAAACTCTTTCTTAAAATCTAACAGCAGAATTTTAAGATGGAACTTTAATAACAAAAGCCTCTAGCCATCTGCATTTTAAATAGATTAGAGGAGGGGCAGCGTTTGTGCCTTGTGAATCAGACATATGTTTACTTAACTTGCTTGCTTTACTTTTTCAATAAAAATGCCTACTTTAATTATTTAATAAATTAGCTTTTTAAAATACTGTATAATCAAGGTCTTATATAAATTAAGTTATATGAGAAGCCAACATTTTTGTAAGCAATTTGATGAAGCCCTCTGAAAATTACTGGGATCACCCATAATCCCTTTGTATATGCAAATAAATTTAAGAGGATACTCTTTAATAAAATTCCAAATAATAAAAAGGAGAAATTTAAAAATTTTGAAATCTCTTCCACTAATATTTACAGAGTAAACTAAATATTGTTGTTAAAATACTAAACTTGACAATTAATAGTAGTTAACTGATTGTAAAGAGAGTCTTTGTAATATAGCTATTTGGACGCATGACTCACACTGCCCAAACAGCAACCTTGTAGATTGCTTGGTGTAAGAAGGGACAAGTAAAACTTTTTTTAAAGAAGTTAAAGCTAAGTGATCCCTGAAAATTATTGGGGGAAGAAACAAAAATAGGTTCCCTTCAAACATTTAAAGAACTGTAGTTAAAAATCAATGTATTTGGCTTTAGTAATACAAGTTAGTAGTTACTCAAAGACTCATTGCATAAACTTAACTAATATGACTTACTGTCCATAATCTAGAACAAGTAAAGTTAAGAAGTAAGCCTTATTTTAGATAAATTTAACTTGGCTAATTGAAATGGTGAATATTCATAAGAAAACTTAATTGTATTGGGCAAAAACCTATTTCTGAAGCATTAACTAATTTTACAAATGTTTCATGTCATAGTTAAATTACCTAACATGCAATGAATCCAAAGTAGTCATATTTCTATGCAGAATTTTATCAAGACTGCATTGTAAGATTTCCAAAAGCCTCCTAATATATATATTTTTAATATTTTAAAATATATTTTATTGATTTTTTACAGAGAGGAAAGGACAGGGATAGAGAGCTAGAGACATCGATGAGAGAGAAACACCCATCAGCTGCCTTCCGCACACTCCCAATTGGGGATGTGCCCGAAACCAAAGTACATGCCCTTGATGGGAATCGAACCTAGTACCTTTCAGTCCCCAGGCCGATGCTCTTATCCACTAGGTCAAAGCGGTTTCGGTTATTTTTTAAAACATTTTATTGATTTTTTACAGCGAGGAAGGGAAACAGATAGAAACATCCATGAGAGAGAAACACCGATCAGCTGCCTCCCAACTGGGGATGTGCCCGCAACCAAGGTATGTTCCCTTGAACTGGTTTCGGCACTCCTAATATTTAAATTTAAAAAAAGGTGGGGATAGTGGAAAAATATCTTGTAAGTAAATTTCTTTCTTTCTTTCTTTTTTTTTAAAATTAATTTTTATTAATTTTTTTATACATATCTCCCCAATGCCCCCCCTCCCTCCCAGGCGTACCCCGACCCCCCAGTGTCTGTGATCATTGGTTATGTTTATAAGCATGCATACAAGTCCTTTGATTGATCACTTATTTACCTCACCTAACTTTAATCTTTCTGCTATAATTTCACAGTCTGTTTGATGCTTTATGATTTTTGTCCTCCTGAGAATTATCAGTCTGCTCCCTTTCTGTGCTCCTGATTCTATTATATTCACCAGTTTATTCTGTTGATCAGATTTTTAATTCACTTTATTTTTAGATTCACTTGTTGATAGATGTGTATTGTTGTTCATAATTTTTTGTCTTTTACCTTTTTCTTCTTCCTCTTCTAAAAGAGTACCTTTCAGCATTTTATATAATACTGGTTTGGAGTTGATGAACTCCTTTAGCTTTTTCTTCTCTGTGAAGGTCTTTATCTGCCCTTCAATTCTGAATGATAGCTTTGCTGGATAGATTATTCTTGGTTGTAGGTTCTTGTTGTTCATCACGTTGAATATTTCTTGCCACTCCCGTCTGGCCTGCATCGTTTCTGTTGAGAAATCAGCTGACAGTCGTATGGGTGCTCCCTTGTAGGTAATAAACTGTTTTTCTCTTGCTGCTTTTAATATTCTCTCTTTCTCTTTTGCTCTTGGCATTTTAATTATGATGTGTCTTGGTGTAGTCCTCTTTGGATTCCTTTTCTTTGGGGTTCTGTGTGCTTCCTGGACTTGTAAGTCTATTTCTTTTACCAGATGTGGGAAGTTTTCAGTCATTATTTCTTTAAACAGGTTTTCAGTATCTTGCTCTCTCTCTTCTTCTGGCACCCCCACAATTCTGATGTTGGTACGCTTGAAGCTGTCCCAGAGGCTCCTTACATTATCTTCACATTTTTGGATTCTTTTCTCTTCTTGCTTTTCCAGTTGAATGTTTTCTGCTTCTTTATATTTCAAATTTTTGACTTGATCCTTGCCTTTCTCTAGTCTGCTGTTAGTACTCTGTATAATAGTTTTATTTCAGTCAGTGTATTTATCATCTCCTCTTGGGTCTCACTAAATTTATCCATCTTTTCTAGCATATTCTTGAAAAACCTTATAAGCGTGGTTTTGAACTCTATATCCAGTCGTTTTTTTTCCCTCCATTTCTTTTGCTTGTAATCCCTTCCCTTGTCTCGGCATTTTCACTGTGCCAGGGAAACTTCTGTGCTGGATTCAGCCGAAGAAGCCTCTATTGAGCTTGGGAGGGGTGGAGTCTCAGGGCTTAAGGGACCGCCTTGCCTTCCAGTCGGCCCCGCCCTCCACGGCCCCTGAGTCTCACGTGACTGGGTAATGGCTGGAGTGGTCCTTGTGCGTGCGCGCACCCGCAGTGCCTCTAACCGCTGCCTTTCCGGCTCCCCTCAGCTTTTTGCAGCTCCTCTGGGTCTCTGTGACCCCTCTCTTTCCCTCTAGTTGTAGAACTTCCACTCAGCCAGCTTTCCTGTGGTTCTGGATGATGTCCGTTCTGTCTTTTAGTTGTAGTTTTGAAATTGTTGTGCGAGGCAGCAGTATAGGTGTTTACCTATGCCACCATCTTGGCTATCCTCTTTCTTTTTTTAGTAAATTTCTTAATTGCTTTAAATTCTTTACTTTGAAAATTAAATTTTCATTTATAATGCTGATAGCAAGACACCCATGAAAACATACATGGTGTCAAAATAAGCCAAAAGAAAATCATTTGGACAAAAATAAAAAAGAGTTCAAGTCTAATTTATAGGAAAGATTCCTTTATTAATCTTTGATCGAGAATATGTTTATTTCCAGAAAATTCCTCCAAGCCTGTATGGATTCCTGCATCAATGGATCCCAGAGAGGAACTGACCAGATTGCTCTAGCCACAAGAAATAGCAGTGGCCCCCAAGAACAGAGGAGAAACAGTTTAGAAATGAAGATGGTGAAGATGCTTTGCCATGCTAGCAGACAGCAGATGTGCATCACGGCAGGTTGCCCAGGACCAAACCAGAGAAGGTCGGACCTGCATTGCCACTGTTTGTCCACCATTCAGAACTGAAATATCATTGCTGACAAATACACATAAGAAACTGTTGGACATTAAAATTGGGACTCAAAGAACTGTTAGCCCAAAAAGAAACTGACTGCAGGCTGATTCCTTTAATGCCTACAGCAATTTAAAGGGACTTGATAGAACTCTGTCCTTTCCACTGAATTTTAAAATCTTAAAACATGCATTCTTGTTAAATTTAAAAACTCAAAAGAGTGAGATGCTAGAAGCCAGTGCCAGTTACAGCATGTCATAATTGCAAGAATTTCATCAAAAGGTTGATGGAATTTGGGGACTCAACAAGGGTTGAGTCACATATGTTATTGCCTGTTGGGAATGGTTAAAAGCATTCCCCAAACCTGAATAGGATGCATTAAATTGTTTGCTGCCAAACAACTCAGGGCATCTTAATCTACATGTTATTGCCTCCTACTGGCCAAACACCTGAACAGCCATAGGCTATTCCCAATCTGACAATGGACTCTGTAGACAAAACCCTATCCTTTGAAGTGTATATCTCCATTTTACCTTAGGACAATTTGTGTTAATAAAAAGCAAAGGGTCCTGAGACAAGAATTTAGCTCCTTTAGGTAGGCTCCTCTGACCCTCAATGCCTTTCAAAACTATCTTTCGTCTCTGGACTCTTAAGTTACACACAGCCTTTCTCCAGATTGCTTAACCCTTCTTAATGCCAAAACAAGAACCCTGCAGGGATGGGTTAGATAGGGTCAGAGTCACTTTGAGAAAGAGGTTGAGTGGAGGTGGAGGGTTCTGAGATACTGGTTCCAGGGCCTGTATGCTTAGGAGCTTCCAGTTAAAGAGGGGGTTCTTAGAGCCTGTTCCCCCCGCCCCCGCCAGGGGTGAAATGGAAGGTGGGACAAATTCTCCTATCTCCCCCCTCCCTTGGTATCTCTCTCCCTTTATCTCTACCCTTTCTCCCTCTGTTTCTTCCTCCATCTCTCTCTCTCAGGCCCAGGACTGTAGCCATGGTGGGTTCCTTCCCATGTGTGCAGCAGCCCCATGTGCATTTTCCTTTGGGGCCAGCACTGTCTGAGTTCTGCATTCAGCTGTGAGTCCTCATCACCACTCCCAGAAACAAGAGAACCAAGGAAACCAGCAATGGCAATTTTCTTCTCTCCACCCCTCCCCTCTTCTCTCCAGCCTCCTGGTTCCATTTGTGAGGTCCAGTGCCGGACGACCGGCAGAGTGGGGCAGGGGACAATGAGGAGGCAGGGCAGGGTGGGGCAGCAGCTTGCTTTGTAAACATTGCATTCTCTGGGACACTTGATCCTGGCTCTTGTTAGAGGAGGAGGCTGAGGGAGGATAAAGAGTCCGACATGGGAGGGGCTCTTGGTTAGACATGGAGAGGCCATAGCTGCCCAAACATCAAAGAGAGGCTGTATAGATGGACACCCTCCTGGGGAAAGGGCTGAGAACCCTTTCCACATCATCCCCAGGTGTGTACACTCAATGGCCGGTGCCCAAATGCACAGCACAGCTCTTGGGGAGGGAGAGCTGGCAGGGGTGCCTGCTAGAATGACGGCACTCTCTTTGCTGGTCCCTGAGATGCTGGGGACCCTCCTCCTTTGTTTCCATAGCAACACCCAGGGGAGAAGGATGCACCCCACTCATGTTCAAATTCAGTTGGGAGTTTGTGGCTAAGACCTCTGGTGAAGTGACCTCAGGCTTGATGGCAGGACAGCAGGTGAGGCCCCTCCCAGAATGAGCTGCCCATGAATGGAACCAAAGGGCCATCCTGTGAGGGATCCTCTTGCCCCTCAGCAATCAGCTGTCACACAAAGCTGGCCACCCAAGTACAGGAGGCGTACCTCCCAGCAGAGGCCTCATGCGGAAAGTGAGGGGCCCCTAGGCTGTGGCTGGAGGCAGCACTGAGTCTCAGGAGAGAACCCAGGACCCAGGGAGAGGTGAGTGGGGGGTAAGCGGGGGAGGAGTGGCCCTGTGCATCAGGAGGGTGGTATCCTGGGAAAGATTGGGAGGGTTGCCTTCCTCCTGCCTCCCTCTCCCCTCAGAGACATAGGCCCCACAGGCCTCCTGCGTGTGAACTTTAAAAACTCTAATACCTTACAGAGAGGGACTGGGAGAAGCTGAGCCATGGCTTGGGGAATCAGGAAGCCTGGGTTCTTGTCTCGGGGAAACACATGTCACCATAGAACTTTAGGGCTCAGAGAGTCTCAGTGGCCTGTCTAGTTTGTCACCTGCAAACCTGGCACTGGTGTCCTCTCCCCAGCTCCCAGCACTCTCAGGGGCTGTCTCAGGCTGGATGGGGACAATAGATGTCCCCAAGGCCCCCGCCCCAGATGAGAACAGCACCAGGGAGAGCAGACTGGTGGGAGTGATGGACGGGGTTGGGGTGCGGCTCTGGAGGGCACCCTCACACTGCAGGAACCTTGTGGTCTGGCCTCAGTGCTGGTCTTTTGTCAGCCGTTTGCCTGTATAGAAGGACGGATGGATGCGTCCTCCCCACCCTGTGCTGGAGTGGCTTCATTACAAATTCAGCCCTTTCTCACCTGAGGGGATGCGGGGCCATCAGCTGCAGGGGCAATTGGACTCAAATTCTGGGTAAACCACCTGAGGGCTCGGGGCACACACTAGGGTGCTGAGAGCCCATGGCATCTCTGCTCCTCAGTCGAGCTCTGCTAGCAGCCATCAGCCAACCCAAGACTGCCCCATTATGGGCCAGCTCCTGGAGCAGGCCACAGGCTGTCAGATGGGGCTCCCTGCTTTGAGGGGTGGGGGAAATCCAATTTAGATTGAGGTTACCACCTTTTCACCAGGCCGAGGCCCACAAATTGAGAGCAGGCATCCCTCAGGCTCGTCAGTGGAGGGTTGTTCCAGTGCACAGCACTCCAGGCCTGCTTGCGTGCTTACCTCGTGGCATGCAGCAGCTCCATCACCCAGCCTGCAGGGGCCTTGGAAACTCCAAGGAGGCCTCCTGGGAGATTTCTTTGCTGTCCGCCTCTCCTGCTTCTGTTGGGCCCCAGCCCTATCACATCCTAAATGGCTGCCTCAAGGAAACGGGGGCAATAAGCCTGCTTTGCCCTGGAAGCTGATCACTGTTAAGTCTATAATTGCTAAGAATTCATTTGTTCATTGTATGCAACTTATCTGCATCCTTTTGTTTTATATCAATTAACAAAGTAATTAGAAAGAGCAATCTCCTTGGTCATTCCTCCCCAAAAGGTGGGCCCAGAGCTAAGGAGCCCTTTGGCCTCACTGGAGGCTGGGCTCTGGTGCTCAGCTCTCCGTGCCTCCTGCAAGTAGGTGCGTGAGAACCTGAAGGTCTCACCCTTGGAGCCTCAGTTGGCGGTGCCGGAGTTTTCATAGACCAGGCAGGACTCTCCAGGTCAGTGCCTGGCAGACACAAAGGCAGAGAAAGGACCTACCCCTGAGGCCAATGAGCCGGAGCAGAAGGTCCCAATGAGAGCAGCAATGGACTGCACCACACAGCCGGCCCCTCTGTGCCTCTCTGGCTGCTCTAAGGGTGGAGACAGGCTAGAAGACTGAGGCCAGTGCCTCGGCTGGCCTGGCTGTGTAGGACTCAGGGCTTCGGGGAACCTTGCCCTGCTGCCTCACCCTCCACTGCCTGAGTCCAGTGCAGCCCTGGCTTCCTCTACACAACTGAAACCGGACACAGGCCGGATACATTTTCATCCCAGCTGCACCCAGCCGACTCAGTGCTTACTCCATTGGCCATACCCCAGACCAGTCCTCACTGAGCCTCATCCCAGTTTTGCTGTCAATTTTTTCTGACCTATCCATGGAGACCCTGTTTCTGTCATTTGCCTCCCCTAGCTCAGGGCCAGGGTGCATGTCTGGGTTGCTCTGCACATGCGATCCTTGCCCCTGACTTCCTTGTGTTGCCCGGCAGACCCTGAGTCCGGAGAAACCATCGGAGTGTGCAGTGGTGGTCGTGGCCCCTGGGTCACTGTAGTCTGTGCTGAGGTCAGCTGCCCAGGGTGACCTGCAGCATCCCAGCACTGACCCACCTGACTCCCATGTATTGTCCTTGCCCATCTCCTGCCACTACCCTCTTTGTCACTGAAATCCTTGCCTGTGCTGCCCAAGGGAGAGCCGGTGGTCGGAGGGAATGTCTTGGCCCATGTTGGCCATCATCCTGGCTGCTGGGAAGGGCTGGCCTCTCCCTAAACCCTCCTAAGCTCACTCTTCCACTCACCTCTTGCAGGTGCCCCATCCTGGACCCACACACCTGTCCCCCCCCCCGCCCCAGTAGAGTAGGGGTAGCTCTTGGGACTCTGTTGCAGGGACCTGGGACCCTGGGACCCCCAACCCTGAGAATATGCATCTTTATACTCTGTGCAGAGTCTACGGCACTGTTTCCTTTAAGAGACATCAGGAACCTGCTCGCGGTCCTGTCACTGTGTCTTCGTCTCTGGTGCCCCAGATGCATCCACTTGGGGTGGAGGCACAAGTCCCACCCCATCTTCCTTGACGACTTGAACTGGTGATGAGCAGAGACCATTCCTCAACCCCAGGTGGGGGCACTACATGGATCTGCCTTTGGACCTTTGGGCCAGGTTACCAGGGGAAGACTGCCCAGCAACCCTGGGCCTCGCAACCCTGAGAACAGTGCAGTGTGTAAGCTTGCACTGAAGAAGAGATGGCCCTCATCACACACAGGGGAGACCCCCCCATCACACACAGGGGAGACACCCCATCACACACAGGAGAGTGAGACACCCCCATCACACACAGGAGAGACACTCCCATCACACACAGGGGAGACAGACCCAATCACACACAGGTGAGACAGATATCCATCACACTCAGAGAGACAGACCCCCAATCAAACATAGGGGAGACAGACCCACATCACCCACAGATGAGACAAACACCCCCCACCAAACACAAGGGAGACAGACCCTGTCACACACAGGAGAGACAGACCCGCCATCACACACAGGGCAGACCCCTCATCACACACAGGAGAGACCCCCCATCATACACAGGGGAGACAGACCCCACATCACACACAGAAGAGACAGACCCAATCACACAGGTGAGACAAACACCCATCACACACAGATGAGACAGACAGCCCCCATCAAACACAGGGGAAACAGACCCTATCACATACAGGTGAGACAGACACAATCACACACAGTTGAAACAGAGCCTCATCACACACAGGGGAGACCCCTCATTACACACAGGGGAGACCCCCTATCATACACAGGGGAGACAGATCCCCATCACACACAGGAGAGACACTCCCCCCATCACACACAGGAGACACACCCCTCCATCACACATAGGTGAGACAGATCCCACACACAGGGGTGAGACAGACCCCCCTCATCACAAAGAGGGAGACAGACCCATCACACTTCAAGCGTACCAACTTCAGAATTATGGGGATGCCAGAAGAGAGAGAGCAAGATACTAAAAACCCATTTGAAGAAATAATGGCTGAAACCTTCCCCAACCTGGTGAAAGAAATGGACTTACAAGTCCAGGAAGCACACAGAACACCAAACAATAAGAATCCAAAGAGGACCACACCAAGACACATCATTATTAAAATGCCAAGGGCAAAAGACAAAGAGAATCTTGAAAGTAACAAGAGAAAAATAGTTACCTACAAGGGAGTACCCACACGACTGTCAGCTGATTTCTCAAAAGAAACTATGCAGGCGAGAAGGGAGTGGCACAAAATATTCAACGTGATGAATGGCAAGAACCTACAACCAAGAGTGCTCTACCCAGCAAAGCTATCATTCAGAATTGGAGGGCAGATAAAGAGCTTCACAGATAAGAAAAAGCTAAAGGAGTTCATCACCACCAAACCAGAATTATATGAAATGCTGAAGGGTTTTCTTTAAGAAGAGGAAGAAGAATAAAAAGGTAAAGATAAAAATTATGAACAACAAAGTGATAACAAATACATACCTATCATCAAGTGAGTCTAAAAATCAAGTGAATAAAAAATCCGATGAACAGAATAAACTGGTGAATATAATAGAGTTAGGGGCATAGAAAGGGAGTGGACTAACAATTCTCGGGGGAAAGGGAGAGTGAGGGGTGCAGGAAGAGACTGGACAAAAATCTTACACCTATGGATAAGGATAGTGGCGGAGGGTAAGGGTATGGGGTGGAGGGGTGGGGAATCAGGTGGAGGGGAGCTATGGGGGGGGGGGAAGAGGAACATCTGTAATAAACTGAACAATAAAGTTTTGTTTTGTTTTTAAAAAGAACACATAATTTGGCCCTTGCCAGTTGAAAAAAAAAGAAAGAACTATAGCGTACAGGTGAGACAGACCGCCCCCCATCACACACTGGAGAGACAGATCCACCATCACGTACAGGTGATGAGACACCCCCTCCCATCACACACAGGTGAGAGAGACCCCAAATTACAAACAGGTGATGAGACCCTCCATCACACACAGGACAAACAGACCCCATCACACACAGGGGAGACCCCCCTCATGACACACAGGTAAGACAGAACCCATCACACACATGGGAGATGCCCTATCACGCACAGGTGAGACAGACCCCCTATTACATACAGGTGATACAGACCCCCCCCCTTACATGGGGGGGGGGAACCCCATTCACACACAGGAAAGACCCCCCATAACACACAAGTGAGACAGACCCCCCAACACACACAGGGGAGACCCTCCATCACACAGGGGAGACAGACCCCCATCACATACAAGTGAGAGAGATTCCTCCCATCACACTCAGGTGATACAGAAACCCCATCAAACACAGGGGAGATAGACCTCTCATCACACATAGGAGAGAGACCCCCATCACACACAGAAGAGACAGACCCTATCACATACAGGAGAGACACCCCCCATCACACACAGCGGAGACAGAGCCCCCCCCTTTACACACGGGTGGGACAGACCCCCCCCAATACACACAGGTGAGACAGACCCCCCATTACACACAGGTGAGACAGACCCTCCATTACAAACAGCTGAGACAGACCCCATCACACAAAGGTAAGACAGACCTCCCATCACACACAGATGAGACAAACCCCCCATTACACACAGGTGAGACAGACACCTCAACGCACACAGGGGAGACCTCCATCACACAGCGGAGACGGACCCCCTTCACATACAGGTGAGACAGACCCCATCATACACAAGAAAGACAGACCCTATCACAAACAGGGAAGACAGACCCTCAATCACACACAGGTGAGACAGACCCGCCCATCATACACAGGGGAGACTCACATCACACACAGGGGAGACAGAGTTCCCATCACACACAGGGGGACCCTCAATCACACACAGGTGAGACAGACTCCCATCATACACAAGAAAGACAGACCCTATCACAAACAGGGAAGACAGACCCTCACTCACACACAGGTGAGACAGACCCGCCCATCATCACAGGATAGACAGACCCCCCATCACACTCAAGTTACACAAACCCCACCATCACACACAGGTGAGACAGACTCACATAACACACAGGTGAGACAGATCCCCCTGTGTGTGATGGGGATCTCCCCTGTGTGTGATGGGGGGGGGTCTCTCCTGTGTGTGATGGGGGTTTCCCCTGTGTGTGATGGGGGGTCTGTCTCACCTGTGTGTGATGTGAGGTCTGTCTCACCTGTGCATGATGAGGCATCTCCCATGTGTGTGATGGGTTCTGTCTCTCCTGTGTGTGATGGGGGTCTCGTCATCTCTGTGATTGGGGGTCTCTCTCATCTGGGTGTGATGGGGGGTCATATCACCTGTGTATGATGGGGGGTCTGTCTTACCTGTATGTGATGGGGTCTGTCTCCTCTGTGTGATAGGATCTGTCTCACCTGAGTGATATGGGGGAGTCTGTCTCACCTGTGTGTGATGGGGGATCTCTCTCACCTACCTGTGTGTGATAGTGGATCTGTCTCACCTGCATGATATGGAGTTCTATCTCCCCTATGTGTGATGGGTGGGGTCTGTCTCACCTGTGTGTGATGAGGGGTCTGTCTCACCTGTGTGTGATGGCAGGTCTGTCTCACCTGTGCATGATGGGGCATCTCCCATGTGTGTGATGGGTTCTGTCTCACCTGTGTGTGATGGGTGGGTCTCACTCTCCTGTGTGTGATGGGGGGGGTCTGTTTCACCTGTGCATTATTTCCTGGAGCTCTCAAAAATAAAGACCATTGAAACTCCCGACTGCACTGAACCCCATATCTGACTGTACTGAACCCCAGTTCCGAGCAAGATTCATATGGAAAGAGTCTGGACTGTCGTGAAAAGGGAGGAGTGCATGGAAACTTAGGGGAGCCACAAAAGACAGAGGTCTGGAGTTGTGTGAGCGCAAGTGCGCACACAGAGGGCTGACTGCTGATAGTGCCGCTGGCTTTCTCTACTGGGAGGGAGACAGAACCTCCCAACTGCGCTGAAATCCACTTCTGACTGCACTGAACCCCAGTTTGGGGCGAGACATTGGGGACCCAAACTCATACTGATCCCTGGAGCGCACAGAAACTCATGGGAGCCGGGAAGGCAGAGGTCGTTAGGTGCGCAAGCACGAGATCATAGAGTGGGCTGCAGTGATTACTGAGGGATACTGAGACCCAGGGCTCTCATAGGGCAGGGCTGATGGGAAACCAAGGCTGTCTTCTCAGCCCTGAGACTCCGTCCCATCCAAGCTGAACACAAAGGCTGTTGCAATTTTGCAAGTCTTTTTATCATAAGACTGACTCCAGCACAGAAGTTCTCCCAGCGTAGATACAGCTGATTCTCACAGCCAATTGGTCTGGAGATCTATTCTCCCAGTGATACCAACAACAATAAAGAATTAACTACAACGAGGTTGTATACACAGTCCACAAAGGGGTGCACCAAGAGTGTCCACCTCAGGTAACTGGGGAGGTGGAGCTACTGGGCCATTTAGGACACCTAACACACAAAGCTATTCTACCCACTCAGGGAACAGCGAAAATGCAGAGACAAAGGAACAGATCACAAACAAAAGAAATGAAGGAAAACAAATGACAGGATATAGAGTTCAAAACTACAGTTATAAGGTTTTTGAAGAATTTCCTAGAAAAGATGGATAAATTTAGCGAGACCCAAGAGATGAAAAAGGACCAACTTTCTAGTGTTTAACAAACACTGACTGAAATAAAAAATATTATACAGAGACCTAATAGCAGACTAGAGGAACCCAAGAATCAAGTCAAAGATTAGAAATACAAAGAAGCAGAAAACACTCAACTGGAAAAGCAAAAAGAAAACAGAATAAAAAAAATGTGAAGACAGTGTAAGGAGCCTCTAGGACAACTTCAAGCATACCAACATCAGAATTATGGGGGTGCCAGAAGAAGAGAGAGAGCAAGATACTGAAAACCTATTTGAAGAAATAATGACTGAAACCTTTCCCCATCTGGTGAAAGAAATAGACTTACAAGTCCAGGAAGTGCACAGAATCCCAAACAAAAAGAATTCAAAGAGGACCACACCAAGACACATCATAATTAAAATACCAAGAGCAAAAGACAAAGAGAGAATATTAAAAGCAGCAAGAGAAAAATAGTTCATTACCTACAAGGGAGCAACCCATACTATTGTCAGCTGATTTCTCAACAGAAACTATGCAGGCCGGAAGGGAGTGGCAAGAAATATTCAAAGTGATGAATAGCAAGAACCTACAACCAAGAGTACTCTACCCAGAAAAGCTATCATTCAGAATTGAAGGGCGGATAAAGAACTTCACAGATAAGAAAAAACTAAAGGAATTCATCAACACCAAACCAGTATTACATGAAATGCTGAAAGGTATTCTTTAAGAAGAAGAAGAAGAAAAAGGTAAAGATAAAAATTATGAACAACAAAGACATATGAACAAGTGAATTAAAAATCTGATGAACAGAATAAACTAGTGAATATAATAGAATCAGGGGCATAGGAAGGGAGTGGACTGACAATTCTCAGGGGGAAAGTGGTGAGAGGGGTGCAGGGAGAGACTGGACAAAAATCATACACCTATGGATGAGGACAATGTGGGGGTGGTAAGGGCAGAGGGTGGGGTGGGAGCCAGGTGGAGGGGAGCTATAGGGAGAAAAAAGAGGAATAATTGTAATAGTCAGAACAATAAAGACTTATTAAATTAAAAAACAACAACAATGTAGAACCTCTTATTAATAAGCTGTCCCACCCGTGTGGCTCGGTTGAGCATCCTCCCCTGCACCAAGAGGTCACTGGTGAGATTCTTGGTCAAGGACCATACCCAGATTGTGGAGTCAATCACCATTAGGGGTCCTGCAGGAGGCAGCCCATCAGTGATTCTATCTCATCATGGATGTTTCCATTCCTCTCTCCCTCTCCCTTCCTCTCACTGATGTCAATAAAATAAAATAAAAACATATTTTAAAAAAGTATCCTTGCTGCTCGATGTTTTTCTCTCGTCGATGTTTCTAACTCTCTATCCCACTCCCTTCTTCTCTGTAAAAAATCAATAAGATATATTTTAAAAAATGATCCTTGCCCTAACTGATTTGGCTCAGTGGATAGAGTGTTGGCCTGTGGACTGGAGGGTCCCTAGTTTGATTCCGGTCAAGGGCATGTAAAAAATAACAAATAACTAAGGAAATAAATAAATAAATACCATTGACTAAAAAAATTAAAAAGCCTGGAAGACAATGCATCGATGAAGTCATGCCTGACAGGCAGAGCTCCTTCCTCAGGCCAGTGCCTTCTGGATCAAAACTGGTGGGTGGAGAGCCTCCCTGAAGCCCCAGTTTCTCTGCCCCTGAATACCACCAGGAAAACTGCACCCTCATACCGCCAGGCTGGGTCCGACGCTGCCTCTGCCTTGGATAAATATTCCATCAAGTGGAAATGTGAGAAATTCAATAGTTCCACTTCCAAGATTCCAAGAGCACATACAGCAAATGCCAAGGCTGCCATTCCCCACACGGAGCCCCAAGGTCGGGGAAACCCCAGGCCCTCCCTCTCAGAGTCCAAGGAGGGCACTGACTCCTCCCAAGGGTAATTTTCTTCCTTGGAGAAGTCAGGGCAGCTCTGCAGGTGGCCATTGCGCACCTCGCTGGCTGTAGTTTTCACTCTGTTATCATGAAATCCCACGTCACAGAAGAGCACAGAAAAGCATGTCCTTTTACGTGATCATGAGTCAGACACCCAGGACAGAACAGCGCCTGCCAACCTTTGAGTCTCCCCCATATGTCTCTCCCACCAGAACAAACCTCCAACTGATTTTTTAAATCATTGCTCCTCGCTTCCTCTTCCTCTCCCTTTGAAAACACATGCCATTGCCCGTCTTAACCACTTTAAACATCCAGTTCAGTGATGCACATTCACATGGTTGCACAGCATCGCCTCCATCCATCTCAAGAACTTCTCATCTTCGTCCCAAACTGACACTCTGTCCCCAAGGACCATTCATGCCCTGTACCCTCCCCAGCCTGACACTGCCGTTCTATTTTCTGTCTCTATGAATGTGACCACTCTAGTCCTTCACAGGAATCACGCAGTATTTGTCCTTTTGTGACTCGTTTGTTTCCCGGAGCACATGTCCTCAAGGTCCATGCATGTTGTAAAATGCCCTTCTTATAAATTCCACCGTGTGTGCATACTTAGCCACTCATGCCTTGGGCACTGGGGCTGTTTTGCCTCTCACCTCTGGGGTCCTGCTTTCAATCATTGTGGACAAATGCCCAGGAGAGGATTGGCTAGGTGCCCACTTACTTTGTAGTTTAACCACATTTATATGCCTCCTAAATAAAATATTTAAAAATTCTGCCCATTTCAAACTCTGTAAATGGAATCCCTCTTGATGTTATTCTGTGACTTGCTTTTTTTGCACATTGTTGACTGAAGTTCCTCCTCTTAAACATGCTGTCCATTCTTCTGTTCACCCTTGAAGTCGGCAGTTGTGGCCCTGACCCGGGCAGCGGGAGGTGGGTGGGCCTGCTAACCCCGGAGGAGGTGCGGGTGACACTCCTCACCTTTCGGGCATCTGCTCCATCAGAGCCAGGTCTAGTCCTGACATAATTGGAGCCAGCCAAGGTCACCGCCTCCAGGGTGCCTGCCCTGGTCAGCAGGGCCTCTTGCCCCCTGGAGCTCTCCCTCCTTGGGACCTGCTTCCTCACCCTGCACCCACTGTTCCTATGCTTCTTTCATTATTGGTGCTGATACTCTTGGGTGGGGTGGAGATCACCGTCCCACTGTGACATCACAATAGCCTGCTGTCCCTGACACAGAGGCTGTGTCACTGACTGGACAGAGTGAAAGGCAGAGCACCTGCACGAGGTGGCAACATAGCCCTGGCTGTCTCCTTTCCTTAACGACACCCTGGCAGTGCCCAAAGGGCTTCTTGTGGCTGGGCAGGCAGGTTAACAAAAGCCCACTGGAGTGTGAAATGAGGAGAAAGGGAGCGCCCTGCACCTCGGAGCCTGGCCGAGCCTCCGCACCACCATCGGGGGCAGAGCGGGGCCTCCCAGGGGCAAGGGCTGGAGCCCCACCCCCAAGACTGAGGGCACCGGCTACAGGTCACACACCCAGAAGGGACAGAACCACACAACCCAGGGTCTCTTGACATCTTTACCATCGATTTTGGAGAAAAGTAGACCTGAGGTCTGTTATTACTCACCACATCCCCATCCCAGTGGGCATTGCGCTGTTTCTGGGACTGAATCTCCTTCTTCAGGAGGCGAGAGTATGCCAATACTCCTGGCAGCTGATGGGCAAGGGCTCACGGTGGGCCTGCCAGGGTTCATTTCACTCACAAGCAGGCATCTTGGAAAGGGTTTCTCTGAGTAGAAATAAAGACAAAAGCAAAGTCTGCACGTGCACAGTGCTTGCCCTGTCCTGCGTGCCACCCAGTAAGGATGATGCTCGCCCTGTGCTACGTGTCACTGGGTGAGGATGATGCCCTCACCAGGCCCAGACAAGGTCATGAGGCAATGGCGGTGGATGGGCCCAGACCCTGGATGGCACCCAGTGGCTAACTGCAGGGAGCAGAACCAGCATTTAAAGATGTGCCAGGTAGTTAAGCTAATTTGTTCTCTTAATTAAAAACTAGTGGCCCAGGGCATGGATTTGTGCACATTGAAAGGAAATTAATCAGAAGATTCGTGCAGTAATTACATTACTACAAAAAATCACATGTCAAAATAGTATATATAAATATAGTATAAAATTAAAACATGCATGCAATTGGCACAGCAAGAGCTTTATATGTATTGTGCATGCATAAATCAATATATTTTTTTAAATTGTTAGTGCACATCGTATGTACCAGCTGGTCAGTGGACTGGACAGTCGGACAGATAGACATTGGTCTCTTAGCCTTTTATATATAATGGCTGTTCAGCTGTTCAGCCAATTTGCATACTACACTTTTATTATTATAGATAGTACCAGACATTTCATTCTGTCCTTTGGTGAAGATGAATTGCTTGTAACCTGTCATAGGCGGCAGTGCTAACTCACTCCAGGCCAGGCCGGCTCCTCTGAGGGGCCTGAGGACACACAAGCTTGTCCATCCTGGGGAGACCCAGGGTCCAGGTCAGTGCTCTGGTACCTGCTTGCACAGGGGCCACCCTGACAGCTCAGGAGCTCACTGGGACCTGAGCACACACGCAACTGCACACACACATGCATGAGTGCGCATGCCCAGCCAGCACACTTACATGCACACACAGCCAAGTCCTGGCCAGGCGCAGGGGGTCCAGGGACTCCGGACCATCGCAGCTGACAAGAACCTCGTGTGCCCAGAGACATTCCAAAGACGCTGGGTGGTGCGGAGACTGCAGTCAAAGCTTTGAAATCAGAAATCCCGGGCATTGCCAAAACCAGTTTGGCTCAGTGGATAGAGCGTTGGCCTGTGGACTGAAAGGTCCAGGGTTCGATTCCGGTCAAGGGCATGTATCCTGGTTGCGGGCAAGTCCCCAGTAGGTGTGTGCAGGAGGCGGCTGATCGATGATCCTAACTCTCTATCCCTCTCCCTTTCTCCCTTTCTCTCTGTAAGAAATCAATAAAATATATTTTAAAAAAAAGAAGAAAAAAAAAAAGAAATCCCGGGCATGCTCCAGCCACGCTCCCCTCTGTGGGCGGAGCAGGGTGACCCTGTGTAGCCGAGGTGATGTCCAGAAAGCTCTGAGCCCTGGTGAAGGCCAGGCATAAGGTCACCAGTCTGGCCTGGCAGCTGAGAGGACCTTGCCAGGCCAGGTGCCCACAGCTGTGTCTTCCGTGGCAAAAGATGTGGCTGCCAGGGAAGGCAGCTCAGAGTGGGAGCCTGGAAGAGCCCCTCTGACTTCCTGGGCTGCCCAATGCTAGGCTCTCCATGTCCAGCAAGGTTGGAACTGACCAACATCTGGACAGGAGGACAACCAGCTGAAGGACAGGGCTGCGGGGCTGACCTGGATCTCTCGGGACTCTGGAAGCAGCAGGTTTTCCTCCCAGACAGGCTGCCGCGCTGCTGCTTCTGGCTCCGGTTCTGAGGATGAGAACCAGGTGAGCCTTTTTGGTCAGAAGCCCATGAAAATGCATGAATCAAAAAGGTGGCATTGCCGAAACCAGTTTGGCTCAGTGGATAGATCTTCGGCCTGCAGACTGAAAGGTCCCAGGTTTGATTCCAGTCAAGGGCATGTATCCTGGTCATGGGCACATTCCCAGTAGGGAGTGTGCAGTGTCTCTCTCTCATCAATGTTTCTAACTCTCTATCCTTCTCTTTTCCGCTCTGTAAAAAATCAATAAAATTTTTTTTTTTAAAAAGGTGGCATTGTTTCATAAGAGATGGTGAAGTGAGACACTGCTGAGTAAATCTGGAAAAACCACTTCCTAAGCTCCAGGTGGGTGGCACTGGAGAAAGGGCCATCAAGCAGGAAGACACAGTGCCGACACCCACAAGTGCCCACCGCTTCCTCAGTTCCCATGGAAATACCTCAAGTCAAAGGAATGAGCCAGAACTCATGAAAAGGCTAGCTACAGATTAGGAGGGAGTATTTGCAAACCACATGTCCACCATCTGGGATCTATAAAGATTGCTCAGAACTCAACAACAAAAAATAAGCAATCCAGTTGGGAAGTGGCAGAAGACAGGAGGGGACAAGGCCACGGCCACACAAAAAACGGCCCACAGTGTGCACAGCCACGTTCTCGCAGCAGCCGGCGGGGCAACAGGCAGCGGGGCAACAGGCAGCAATGCACCAGGCGCGGGGAAACCAGGAAGAAGCCGCTGGCTGCCGGGCCCGCAGGGTCTTAAGGGTATCCCAGCGAGTGCAAGAAGTCCTTCTCAGAAGGTGGCACACAGTCTGCATCCATTTAGGTAACACCCGAAGCGACAAATGGCAGCGCAGGGAGCAAATGAGTGGCTGCCGGGCTGGGGTGTGTCAGGAGGAGGCAGCTTGGGAGGAGTGACTGCAAAGGCGATAGGAGGAAGATCTTTGTGGCGAGGGACAGATGTGAGTCCAGGTTGTAGTGGGGCCCAGGACCCACACTTGTGACAAAAGAGGGAGACAAAATACATGCATGGCACATGCGGTCCCTGGCTGCTGGCTGTACTGCTACACAAGACGTCACCTGTCCCAGGTGACAAACTTGCCTGGGATGTCTCTCCTTCAGATCTAGCTTCACTATCTATATAATAGAGAAATATGCAGATTAGTCCAGACGCGATAATGTGACGACCGAACAGCAAGGACCTCAGGAGCTGAAGGTCTCAGCATCACCAGCCACCATGCGCCAGCACACCCTTGGGCCTGGAATAATGACGCATCACAATGAGCCCAGAGTCACTGCACAGGGGGCTGCAGATCAGGGGGGCTGCAGATTGAGGAGAGCTGCAGATCAGGGGGCTGCAGATCAGGTGGGCTGAAGATCAGGTGGGCTGCAGATCAGGGTGGGTATGGACTTGGGGGGCTGCAGACCAGAGAGGCTGCAGATTGGGGGACTGCTGATCAGGGGGACTGTAGATCAGCACTGGGGACCCCAGCTCCAAGCCCAGTTGCAGCTGTGGCTGTGCTGCCCAGTGGCGAGCCCCACAATCTGCCCCCACAGTCTCAGTAGAGCCAATGGGTCCATGGGGATGGCCAGGAAGAGGCCTTGCCTGGCGCCCTTTACTCTGTGAGGAGGGTCCAGTGACCAGCAATCAGTTGAGGGCCAGACCGTGATCAGCAATCAATATTTGAAGAGGGAGCGTTGAGCCCCACGAATTTTCTCTCCCAATGAAGCTCCCACTCCTCCCTGCACTTGGGCCCTGCCAGAGGGCCATGTTGGGCCCACGTGGCCACTGCCCACATCCACTGGTGTCTGCAGTCCCACGTGAGACCATGAACCATGACTGAGCCACTCTGAGGTGGAGCCCATGTCATCTCTTTAAAGTTTTCATTTTTGCTGATTGGACCTTTGCCTTCTGAGGCGTAGAAGTCAGAACGGTGGGCACAGTGGAGCCCGCAGACGGGCACCCAGGAGCTCCTCAACTTCAATGGCTTCATACAGAGAAGGTGCTCCCCCCATTTTCCTCCCTGCTCCCTTTCCTCCCCTCCAGCCCCCGGCACTACTCACCTTGGCCTGTGGGGACACGGGCACCATCACCAGAGCTGCTCCTGAACCTCGCTCTTCCTCCCTTGGCTTCCCAAGCCCAACATAGCCTGTGGCCAGTCCCACAGAGAGTTGGCTGGTTCCCCCAGCACCCTCCCCAGGGACCGCCCCAGTACCAGACACGACCAGGCAGCAGCGGGTGAAGTTGGCCTGGGACAGACTTAGCCCCTGCAAGCTCTGTCACAGCAGATCCCAAACAGCGAGAACTTACCAATAGGGATGTTTGTGCAGACATTTTAAACAACTTCCACTTTTAAAACTGAATTGAAAAGCATAGATTGTTGCTCTGGAGAGCAATGCTTCAGCAGGACCCCGAGATCACCTTGGAGGCTAGAACGAAAAGTTACATGATAGCAAGTGTTGGTGAGGATGTGGACAAACCCGAGCCCTCACACACTGCTGTCGGAATAGAAAAGGCCAGCTTCTATGGCGAGGCCGGTCTCCAAATGATTACTATCAGCCACATAGAATCCTGAAACCCGCCACTCCGAGGAATACACCCAAGGGAGGCAGCTGGTCACCAAACGCCATTGTGTATGATCTCATTCCCATGAAATGTCTGAAAGAGCAGTGTGCAGATGGCTGGGTGGGGCAGGCAGCTAGATGAGGAAGGTGGCACGGGGTTTCTACTAGAAGCCATATAACGTTCTAAAAGTGACTAGTGGTGCCCTGGCTGGTTTGGCTCAGTGGATAGAGCATCAGCCTACAGACTGCAGGGTCCAGAGTTCAATTCTAGTAAAGGGCACATGCCTGGGTTGTGACTCGATCCCAGTAGGGGGCATGCAGGAGGCAGCTGATCCATGATTCTTTATCATTGATATTTTTCTCTCCCCTTCTCCCTTCCTCTCTGAAATATATATCCTATCTAATAAAAGAGAAACATGAAAATTAACCATACCTCCACTATGCTCACCAGCCAATCAGGCTTGAGTGTGCAAATTAACCTAACCAAGATGACAGTTAATTTGCATGCCCTGATTCAGAGAGAAGACTAAAGACAGTGTAGAAGGAAGCTAAGCACTGCAGAAGGGAGCAAAACTGCAGAGAAGCAAGCAGAAAGGCGGTGAAGAGAGGGAAACAGGCAGGGCTGCAGAGAAGGGAGGGAAGCAGGGGGGATGGTGGAGAAGGCAGGAAGCACCATTCTTGCAGGAATCTTCCTGCAATGGGCCTCTAGTATACTAATAAAAGGGTAATATGCTAATTAGACTGGGAGATCTTCCGGACAAAGCCATGGTGGCAGGGCCAAGGCAGAGGCGGTTAGGGGTGATCAGGCCAGGAGGGAGGGCAGTTGGGGGTGAGCAGGCCAGCAGTGGGGGACAATGTGGAGCAAGCAGGCCGGTAGTAGAGGACAATTGGAAGCCATGAGGCTGGTGGGAGGGTAGATGGGGGCAAGCAGGCTGGCAGGGGGGTAAGTTGGGGGTGAAAAGGCCAATGGGGGGCAGTTGGGGGTGAGCAGGCTAGCAGGCAGAGTGGTTAGGGTCAATAAGGCAGGCAGACAGGTAAGCAGTTAGGAGCCAGCAGTCCCAGATTTTGAGAGGGATGTCCGACTGCTGGTTTAGGACATCCCCTGAGGGGTCCCAGATTGGAGAGAATGCAGGTCAGGCTGAGGGACACCCCGCCCCCACAACCATGCATAAATTTCGTGCACCTGGCCACTAGTTTAATAGAAAAGGCATTATTTTAAAATGCGAGCAGGCATTGCTGTGTTCTAGTGAGCAGACCCCAGACCCACCAGTATGTTGGGAAGGGTTTGACCTACCAGCATCCATTCACCTGGAGGGCTGTTACCTGCTCTGCCAGCATTGCATTAGCTCACATTCTGATGGAAAAAGCCTCATTGTCATAACAGCAACTTTTAAATCTGTTCGCACAGCAAGACAGCCACCCACTGCTATCGCCTTGCCACATTTGGAAGCCATTCAGCATAAGTGTCATTCTATTCTTCATGTCACCTGTGCCATTCAATATAGTTAACCCCGACAGACACAGATGTGGACAGGGTGCCCGTCTGCAGACACATTGGTGAGGGTCTGCACACGCCATTGCTCCAGTGTGGTGTGTGAGTGCGGCCACATGGTGCTTTTATCGGATAGTGGGCCTTGCTCTGTGCCGCGCTAACAGCACTGGGACTTCGCCATCTCTTTGCTGGAGCATCCTTGCTTTACTGGAGCAGCCGCTGAACACCAATGGCCACAGTGGTAGTCAGGCCGCTTGTTCACATGAATCTGCAGCCTTCCCTGGTGACACTTAGAAGCACAGCTCATGGGGCTGAGATTACTGACTTCGAGTCCCTCTGAGGCCCAGCTGTGCCTGCCTCCTCATCCTCTAGCCACACTTTCCCCACACCCACTTGGTCCCGCCACCAAGCCCTCCAGCAACTCGGTCCTTGGCCCCATCACTCATTCTGATGTTTGCAACACGCACAATATGCCAGGCTGGGACTCGGTGAGAGTGCTCACCCCACCCTCCCAGCCCCCAGCTAAGCCCTCGTGTCCCCCAGCCCTGCCCAGGAAGCTGCACAATGCAGAGCATCTGCCATAGCTGGGCTCACCGGGGCAGGTATGCGGGAGCTGACATGTACAGCAGGCTTGCACAGAAAAGAAGGTTCTGAGCCACTGCCCTCGGGGCACCAGACCTGCTCAGACCCAATGGTGGCTTCTGTCAGGGCATCAGGAAAGGGAACTGACTCCCTCAGGGCTCAGAGGAGGACAGTACCTCATGCTCACCTTCTGACAACCCTGCAGCCTCCTTGCACGCATGGCCCGACTATGGGTGTCTTCTGGGATAAGGTGCAGTGGTTTCACATCCCGACTGATTTCACCATCTCACCAGTCTTCTCTTTCCCTCCAACCTCTGATGGCACAAGAATGACAATCAATGGTCAGGGCAGAAGCATTTTATGAAAAGTTATTCATAAGTGTGAATCCTGGAGACAGCTGGAGCCCATTGTCCCCATTTTACTGATGAGAAATTAGGCACAAATACATGTCATGAATTTGGTGAGTCACATAGCAAGTGGGGGCACCTGCCACAGGGCTCACCCACCTGGGGGGGGTCTGTTCTCAGGCAGGCCAGGCTCTCCCAAGAGATTGGCTGGAAATTATATAAAGAAACAAAGAGACAGATAGATGATATTTAGATAGATAGATAGATAGATAGATAGGTAGATAGATAGATAAGACATAGGTAGATAGATAATAGATACATAGAATTCAATTCATTTCTCGAACTTAATTTGTTCCAGGCAGCTGTTGAAAACCGAATCACTTTTTCCCATTGCAAATAATATAAATTGAATTAATCCACTCCAGACCCCCTAATGATCCCTGTTTTAACCTTTTTTATACACAGTATATGTCTAATGTCCTACTTAAAACACTTCAAAGACAAAAGGACATAAAATGTAAATGAAAATTAAACAAAAAGGAAAGAAAATTAACAGTAAGAAAATTTAATAATAAGCAACAACAAAAGCAAAAAAAAACCCCACAAAAATATTCACAGCACAATATCCTAGTATTTTAACAGTGGTGAACTGACTCATACCCCTTTGTCGCTTAAAAGACTTGTAACTGATCTGACAGCTCTCAGCAGGTAAGGGGTGTTAGGCTGAGAACCAAATTATTTGAGATGGGAGAATCGAGGTTTGGCTGTAAATAGGTAATGGTAGACAGGCAGATGATGGGTAGGTAAATAGATAGATGATAGAGATAGATAGATAATTAATTGCTAGATGATAGATGATAGATAGATGATATAGATAGATAGATAGATAGATAGATAGATAGATAGATGACAGGAAGATAGAGACATGATAGGTAGATGATAGATGATAGAGATAGATAGAAATGATAGGTAGATGATAGATGATGGATAGATGATAGAGATAGATAGATAGATAGATAGATAGATGATTGATAGATGGGCTGGATCACATAATTATAGAGGCTGAAAAATCTCATGCTCTGCTGACTGAGCTACCAGATAGGAGAGCCAGGGAAGCCCAGGCCGAGGGCAGGAGACTGGCCTTTCTCTGCCTTTTGTTCTATGGAAACCTCATTAGAATGAATGGTGCCATCTACACTGGGTGACATACAATTTACTGAATCATGGAGTCAAATGTCAACTTTATCTGGAACATTCTCCCAGACACCCTCAGAGCCATGTTTGATCAGTTCATGGTAAGTTGGGTGGACACACAAATGCCCACCACAGTCTGAGCCACAGGGTTTCTTGAGATGCCCTCTCCAGCTGGAGCTGGCCTCTCAGGCCTGGGCTGTGGGAGATTTATCAGGATCTCTGCAAATTTCCTCTTGCCAAGTGTTTAGATGATGATATGTATTTCTCTCTGCTTTATTAAAATGGTAAAATAAATTGATTTTAGAATTTGACTGCAATCTGAGAATAAACCTAGCTTGGTCATATGCATTGTCCTTTTATTGTATTACTAGAATCAACACACTAATACTTTGTGAGGTAATTTTGCATCTCTGTTTATAGAAAATATTTGGCTTGTTACAGCATAGGGAATAGAATTGATAAGATTATGATACCTATATAAAGCATGAGGTGGGTACTAGGAACATCAGGAGGAACAACTTGTAAAGTACATGATTGTCTAACCACTATGCTCTACACCTGAAAGGAATCTACACTAATAAAAGGAAAAGATGCAAATTGACCATACCTTCATGACACCCACCAACCAATCAGGAGTGAGTATGCAAATTAACCCAACAAAGCCGGTGGGTTAATTTGCATATGCAGGTGTGGAGCAGCCAGGGTGGCGTGCTTGTGTCATTGCCATGGCAATGACACAGACATTCCACACCATCCCCGCAGCTCCAGGCCTCTAGGCATCGTGGGAAAGCAGAAAGGTGGCTCTGGCCCTGAGGGAAGGTGATGCCAGCAGCCACGGGAAAGAAGGCCCATTCTTACACAAATCTTCGTGCATCAGGGCTCTAGTACAAAATAATATTGAATGTCAACTGCAATTGAAAATAAATTAAGAGATATTTGGTCTACTGATTGCTTCTGGCTTTGGCATCAGGGCTGCGCCGGTCTGTTGTGTGCCGAAACAGAGCACCTGACTCACTGCCTGGTGTGTGCTTATGGTCTCTCAACACACATCCTGCCGCTAGCTTGGAATCAGACTCAGGCATGTGTGACATTACAGAACTCGGCAACCACTTCTAAACAGAGATTTCTCCCAAAGAGCTGGTTGTTGAACATTTACCAGAAAACCACTGGCTGACCTCACAAGTAAATTTTTTTTTCTTATTGCTTATTTTCTGAAAGAGTTTATATCAGATTTACAATATTTCTTTCTTAAGTGTTTGGCAGAATTAATCAGGGACACCAGCAGGGTCCGCAGGCTTCTCTGTGATAAGGGCTTTTTAAAATTATGAATTAAATTCTTCCATACATGTAGGAAGGGCTCTTTATCCTTTCTCTTTCTTCATGTGAGTTTTGGTAGTCGTGTTTTTCAAGGCATTTTTTTAATTTCATCTGCATTATCCAACTTATTGGAACAAAATCACTCCTAACTCCCCTTATTCTTTTAATGTCTCTAGTACTATCCAGATGTTGAAGATGTGTGGGTTTCCCCACCTCCATCACTCTTATTTGGGGTTTATCAACTATTAATCTTTTCAAAGAGCTGATTTTAAGTGCTGTCAATGTTTTCTATATTTGCCTGTTTTGTTTCTTTTCTTATCACATTATACTCTTCCTTCCACTTGTTTTGGGTGTAATTTGTTCCAGCGTTCCTGTAGTCCTGGGTGTAACGTAGACATTGCTATCCGTTTGCTTTGCTCCTGTAAGCCCTTGGAGCTTCCTCAGAGCATGGCTGCAGCAGCATCCCACAAATGCTGTTATGCTGTTTTTTTTTTTTCCATTTCACTAGAAATACCTCCTGGTTTTCTTTAAAATCTCTTTTGGCCCCATGGGAGATTTGTAAGTGTATTGCTCCATTTCCACATATTGGGGGCTTTTCTGAATATCATATAGATCTGTCATTTAATTCCATCATAATAATAAAAATAATTTTTTCTTTTGTTAACCCTCAACTGAAGATATTTTTCCCACTGTTTTTCAGAGAAAATGGGAGGGAGGGAGGGAGGGAGGGAGAGAGAGAGAGAGAGAGAGAGAGAGAGAGAGAGAGAGAGAGATGTGAGAGACACATCAACTGGTTGCCTCCTATACACACCCCAACCAGGGGTGGGGATCAAACATGCAAACCCACCTGCGTGGCCTTGACTGGAAATCTAACCCTCAAACCTTCGATGTGCAGACTGATGCTCTAACCCAGTGGTTCTCAACTTTTCTAATGCTGGAACACTTTAATACAGCTCCTCATGTTGTGGTGACCCCCAACCATAAAATTATTTCGTTGCCACTTCATAATTGTAATTTTGCTACTGTTATAAATTGTAATATAAATATCTGTGTTTTCTGATTGCCTTTGGCTTTATAGCAGCAGTTCTCAACCTGTGGGTTGCAATATTAGAAAGGTTGAGACCACTGCTCTAACCACTAAGAAACAGGGAAGGAACGCTCAAAGATCTCAACCTTCTGAAGCATGTCAGATTTCCTTGAAGGCCCAGCACTTCTCTACCATACCAAATGCTGCAATGACTTGAACAAATGTGAACCCTGCCCTTGTTTGGTGAGATGATCTATTCCCGGCAATCAGATCAGCGTTGGTACCAACTTGTTACATCCTAGTATATCGTTGTCTGCTTGTTCTACCCAAGCCTGAGAGACAGAAGGTGTGAGTCCTCCACGGTGACTGCGGACTAGCCTCCTTCTCTGTTAGTCACGCTACTTCTGCTTCACATACTCGGAGCTTTGTTGTTGGTGCTCCATGAGGGTGACATGTGTTTTGGATGAAGTGAGCTCTTTCCATCCTATCTCTGGCGTGTTAATGTAGCCACGCTCATCATTTGCCTACAAACCCTTTCCATCCTATCCCCTCCAGCCTCTTGGGGCCTGACCCAGGTAGTAGTCAAGGCAAACTTGTCCCTCTCCTCAGGCTACTCCCCAGGGACTCCATTCTGTGCTGCCTGTGGCTGGGCCTGGAAGCTCAATCTCCTAGACTGTGTCCGATTTCCAATGGGAGTTACTCCTTCTCGGCTAGACACAAGCCCCGCCCACCACTGTGGTTCTGGGTGACCAGTTTGAGAAACTCTGATCTGTTTGGTGAAAGAATGGATGACATTAACTAGGGACCTACTATGTGCCACATATACAACCTCATCTTCCCAACTCATGGCTCATTTGTCAGACAAGGGTGTCAAGATTACAAAATTGCTTCCAGGTCACACAGCTGTTAGGTATATGAGGAAACACCCCAGGCAGTGGCCCTGAGCCAGCAGCAGCTGCCCACGGCCCTCTTGCCTTTGGCCACAGCTTCCACTGGACCAGTTACCATGCAATTATGCACTTGGCCTGGCTCCTCACTGGTAAACTTGAGCTTACTACTTTGCGTCTGAAACACAGCTGTGTGCCCTCCTCGCCCCTGTTCTCCTAGCTCCCAATGTCCCGAGGTCCAGACCCACCATGCAGCCACGCCAGCTGCTGCTGAGGCAGGTCTTGAACTAGCACCTGGACCCACCTGGGTGTGGCTAGCCTCAAGCACACCTAAGGGAATGCAAGGGAGCCTCCAGAGGGGTGGGCCATGGCCAAGTCGCCTGTGCCCTGCCTGCATCCGGACAGCCACACCCCATCTGGCCAAGCTTCCTGAGCCGAGCCATGATTCCTGGGAGCTCCTGCAGCACCCCTCTCTCCAGGCCTCTGCTGCTCTAGCCAGCTTCTGAGAGCCACACTTTCAGCAGGAGAGATGGATGGGATCCCGTGTGCTTGGCCTCAATGGGAGGTGGGTGTGGCATCCATGGTCAGGTCTGCACTGCAGCACAGCTCTGCACCAGGAATGCAATGTGAGGGCAAGTGTAAGAGGGACATGGGTTTCTTCGAGCTTGCTTTTATCTCGGATCCTGGGGACGTAGGTGAACTGAAATAAAAACAATGCAGCCCTCCAGCACAGCCAACTTGGCAAAGCATTCTTTTTTCAGAATTAAGTGCAAAATGATTGTTTTGCAATGACAGCAATGATGAGACTTCAGAGGTCAATTAGATGGGCTGAGGGGCACCCCATGCTCCTCCTTCCCCAGGATGCTTTCAGGACGTCCAGTGCCCTCTAGACTCGGGCCTCTGCTGAGCACAGAATGGATTCCTATTAGAAGATTTCTATCCATTCTCTCACTGGGTCCCTCTGGCTGCAGGGGTTTTCTGTGTAGTGACCATTAACAGGGATTAACCAGCATTCTGTGTGACCTGAACATGTTTGGGCTGAGATTGTGACAAAACTGGGAAAATTAATCACAACCACAGCAAGAAGTGCCCAGCTAAGACAGTGATGCACAGAGAGGCTAAGGGACTTGCCTGAAGTCACACAGTGAGTGTGTGAGGAACTGCCATCCAGGATGGAAACAGGCTGGGATGGGGGGAGAGGGCACAGGAGAGGTTAGGCAAGGCTCTCAAGAGATGCTGCCCACATCCATGTAGCAGACATGATCCAGAGGCAAAGTGACTCCCACATCCTCATTATATAGGGGCGCTTAGTCAACGGCCTCCAGGGATACACCCTCGTCAGAAGAGGCCTGTATCTCAAGAAAGCTGGTTTCTGAGCTTCAAGGACTGAAGGGGCTCAGGTGGGCCCCAATCCATGAGGTGCTCCACCTGGGAGCTAAATAAGGCTCACCTTGGGGGAAGGACACTCGTGTGTCCTTGTGCACAATGAGGGCCAGGCGCATGCACGCACGCACGCACACACACACAGGAACCACACTTGCTGTATGACCTTTTCATGATCCTTAGCTTCTCTGCCTCAGTTTCCTGTCTGCAAATGAGGAAATCATAGGTAACCCAGAGTACTGTTTGCAGATGAGCTCACATGACATCAAGCGTGGGAGCTGGGTGCTGCAGGTGGGATGAAGTTGGGTCTAATCCAGATGTCCCCAACCCTGCCCTGGACCCACCAAGACCTTCGCCCAGGAAAGAAGGCCAGGCAGATACAGCACGCTTTAGATTGCCAGTGTTTTCAAGCCCAGATTTAGTCAGGATTGGAATCCCATTTTGCTAGTGGCTGAAACTTTGTGTCATTTTTATTAATGATTAAAACATGTTTATTGATCATTTGCCTGGGACTTGGGTCACAAAACAATTTCCATCAACTATGATCAAGGTGCCACTCACGCAGGATCTGCCGAGTCTTACCTGCCGAACAGGGGTGAGGCCACTTGGAGGTCATGGTGATGCCACGCACAGATCCGGCAATGATCTCCCTCTGAAGAGTTTGCCTTTAATGACAATTCACTAATAGGGTTCAGAGATCCTCTCATTTAACAGAATGCAGAGTTATAATTGGTGACCTATTTTAAGCAATTTAATTTCCCATGACCTGCTTTCCAAACTGATATGGTAATAAAGGCAAAGGGGGCGGAGGACCCTCGGAGGTGCGAAGCCTGTGCCTGCGGTAAAAGTTAGTATCCCGTGTTCGTATAGAAAGGTGCTGGGTTATGTGAAGGCTCTGTCACAGCCAACGAGTCCCGCATCTTCAATCAATCAAAGAAAATTAGCAAGGATATTGTGAGGATCAGTGACATCACTGTTAAAGCAGATCCCCGAAAATCCGCTCGCACTGGACAGAGGACGTGAACCCTCTCAGGTGCAGGCGAATGCCCTCTTGCCAAGATCCAGTTGTCTTAACAAGCTCCTCTGGGACCCGTGGGGATGGGGGGGGCACCTGCACAGCCACCTCCGGGGACACACCTGCCCAAGGACTGTTCCCTCCTGCAGCTGGCCCACGAAGGATGGGGGAGATTAGTGGGGAGGGGAAGAAGAGGAAGAAGGATGGGGGAGGGAAAAGGAGGAAGTAGGAGCATAGGAAGAGACTGTCCCCCCCACTCATGTCTGCCCTCTGGCTGGTTGGACTGCCTATGTCTAGGCTGTGGGTGGCCATGGGGAAGAGCTGGCTGGGACCTTGGCTCTTGGGGTGGCTGGAAGATGCAGGGGATAGAGTGGCCTCATCTATGGCTGCAGCATTTCCACGTGCCTGCCTGCACAGGGAGGAGTAGGGACTGCGACGTTGGGGGGGTCCCATGGCTTCAAGTGAGGATACTTGTGACCCCCACCCTTACCTGCAACCCATCCTCTTCTCTATCCTCCCTTCCCCCTTCTACCTCCAAGGCCTCTTCAGGCCACTCTCTGCTCCTTCATCAGCATCTTCTTCCCCACCCTCCTACCCCCAGTGCCTGCCTCCAGGTGGCCGAAGCTCTTGGTCCCTATTTACAGAATATCAGGGCTCTGGCCTCCCAGCTGGCCACTGGGAGCCCTCGTCTCCCTTGACCTTGGGCGTGTTCTCTGAAGGGATGTCTGGGTTAGTCAGCTGGGAGCTGGATTAATTTCCAAAGACAAAGCCTGCCGTTTTTGTGGTGCTATTTGTGTGCTGTCAGTCCCAGGAAAATGAGAGGAATTAAATGAGGGCCACAGGAGTCACTGACGCCACCCTCCACCCTGCTGGCTGCCAGGCTGCCTGTCCCCCAGGCACATGCCTCCTGGAGCCAGGCCGAAGTGAGTGCGCAGCTGTCTTTTGGCAGGAAAGGCCCACAGGTGGTGGCAGCAGCCCTCTCCTGGGTCCCTTCTGGGGATTTGGAATTTCTGTCCATTGATGGCTTACAGAACCATGGATGACTCCACCCAGAGCTTCCCACCAGACCTGTCAACTGTAGGTATCTCTGGGGGCAGCATGGGGCTCCGGAACCCAGGCTTCGGGTGGAGGGGGGCTCCTGCCCCTGAGAAGGTTTGTCTGGCTGGAGAAAGAGCACCCACCTGTGCTAACAATACTCTCCATCCAGAGAGGGTGGATACCTAGGTGTCTCTTTGGAACACACCTCGTTTCCATGGTAACTGCCTCTTTCCTTCGTTTCCACATCACACCACTGGGGCCTGGCCAGGCACAGCACACGAGACCATCTGAAGTGACTGCCAGCTGGGCCTCCCTTCCCAGAGGGCTGGCCACCCTGAACTCACCAGCCATGTGGGTGGGGCCTAAACCCCAGTCAGGGTCCCTCCCAGGCACCAAAACAGCCCACCCTGGCCCTGGAGGTCTTTGAAGAACTGGATACTCTAGCTGACCAGCTGGCCCTCTGGCCCTCTCCTCAGGCTACCTATCTGTCCTCCTCTTTAAAAAATATATATATATATATATAGATTTTTCACAGAGAGGAAGGGAGAGGGATAGAAAGTTAGAAACATCGATCAGCTGCCTCCTGCACGCCCTCTACTGGGGATGTGCCGCAAGGTACATGCCCTTGACCGGAATCGAACCTGGGACCCTCCACTGAGCCAAACCCGCTTCGGCAACTATGTCCTCCTCTTTTTAAAAAAATACTGTAAATGTTTTTATTGATTTTAGATAGAGGAAGAGAGAGAGCAGCACCCAGTGACTGTGATTGAGCTCGCAACCTCGGTGTGTGCCTTTCGCACAGGACAACACTCAGCCAACTGAGTCACACCGGCCAGGATCTGTCCCCCTCTTGGGGGTTGGCCAGCTGCTGGCTACCTTTCCCACCTCTGAGATGGGCTTTGTGCCACAGGAGGAGGGGAAGACGGCCAGGCTCTCTTGGGGGCTGCTAACCCAGACTCCCCACCATATGTGTCTCCATGAAGCCCACCCTTCTTTCCACCCACTGGACCTGGCACCTGGCTGACGCTGTGCTGACTGGCTGGAAAACCCCTATCTCTGGCTGCCCTGTGCCTGGGAGAGGGGTCTGGAAAGACATTGGGAGGATGAGGCACCGGACCAGGAACTGACCAGGGCTCCCTCCTGCCTCAAGAAGGTGCCACGCTAATTCAATCAGGGTGAAGGGAGATGTCCTCCCCACCCCATCCCTGCACCCTAGCTCCAGCCTCAAGCCTCCAAAGAGAGTTGACTCCCTCCCCTGGCCATTGATTGAGATGAAGTCAGTGCAGCTTTTCAATGGAGATGCCACTTGTTGAACAGGGAGATGGATGGGGGTCAGTGCGGGCTCATGATTTGGCTTCTGCTGGTCACCAAGTGTGCCATATCAGTTGCTGTCTTGGGTTCTGGGGGTCCCCACACACACACACATAGTCCCAGAGGCCACAGCAGTGAGACTCCCCTCCCAGAAAGGCAGAAGCACCTGCCTCTGTACCCGCATAGGTTGTTTCTGGCTCATGACACTGTGATTAAATGCTAGTGGTTGCTTGTGGGCCCATTATCCTTGATTTCTTGGTCCTGGTATGTCTGCCACTGACATCAAGAAATAAAGGAAATGCAAGGAACCCCATGTGTGGGCTGCAGTTCTCATCCACCCGTTCCCAGGAGAAAAGTAGCCACCCACCCTCACTTCTTTCTGAAATCAAGAATCAGCCACCCACCAGCGCTGTCCGTGGTCAGGGGCCCCTGGTCAGTGGGCTGTCCTCTCTGGCCCTGCTCTCCTGACCTGTCCTCGGCAGGGCAAACAGGGCCCTTGTCCCCAGTGAACCTGCCTCCCGGCCTGCATTGGTCCTCTCCCAGACATGGGTTTTGCCATGTCAGGGACAGGTGGCTGGTGCTGATGGCTAGGCACCTCCATTGCACATCTTGGACGTTGCCCAGGACAAGTCACTGAGTGGGCTCCAGAAGCAGTGGCGCCTGGCTTGCCTCTGCACTGGATCGGGATGCGGGGATGTATCCAGGTGCCGCTGCTACCTTCCCTGGTTTGAGATGCGTCTCGAATCTTTCCTAAGCAAAAAATGAGTGGAAATACCAAGCCCACCACTTTTTTCCTAAGGGGCTGGCCCCTCAATGGCACTAGGACGCTCCCCAGGAGGACACACCCCTGACTGAGCAGGGCATCACCTCCTTGGATTAGCTGAGCCAAGCAGGTGCTTCTGATGCCACCCAGGCGACGCACACCAGCACCTTCACGCACCCTAGCAGCGTGAGCCTGACATGCTGATCTGAGGCCACACAACCACTGGGCAGAGCCTGGACACCAACCTCTTCTTCTTCCCTAGTGAGCAGGGCTGAGGCCTGCCTGGTGCAGCCTGCCTGTGTGTGGGGGGTGGGTGATGCTGGTGGGAGATGCAGCAGGCACCCAACAATATCCCCCTGGGCCAGCACCTCTTGTCCCCTCAGTTCTCCCAAGCAAGGGGTGCACCCAGACTGAGTTTGGGCAGGTGAGCCAGGGCAGTTTGGGGCACAGAGGCACCCTAAGTCCCTGGGAAATGCTGGTGAAGGGACATCCCCTTCCAGCTTGCTCTTTGCACACACGTCCACAGTAACTGTACACCATGCGTGAACACCCGCCCGTGGCACAGACATTTTCCACCCTATGGATTATTGGCTTGAGCTTTAGGGGGGAAAAGGAAGAAAGGGAAAAATTGCTAGGCAACCAGCCAGAGGTTGCTATGGCATTTCTAGAACAGCTGGGCCAATCAGAGCAGAGTGTGGGCTACTGTCAGTCAGCACAGGAGGAGGGGTGTGAGGCAGGCATCAGCTCCTGGTGGCAGGCTGCGGACCAAAGCAAATGAGGACAGAACACCTCATGAATATTCATTAGACTGATTGAGGCAAAGCCAATTAACAACTTGGAGGCTCGATTTTTCCCAGATTTGTTCACTGTTTTTCTTTAAAAAAAAAAAAAAATATATATATATATATATATACATATATATATATATATATATATATATATAATTGATTTCAGAGAGGAAAGGAGAGGGAGAGAGCAACACCAATGATGAGAGAGAATTGTTGATTGGCTGTTGCCTGCACGCCCCACAATGGAGATGGAGCCTGCAACCCAGGCATGTGACCTGACTGGAATCTAACACTGACCTCCTGGTTCCTCTGAGCCACAACAGCTGAGTTCATTTGCTATTTTATTTTATTTTAGTTTTATATATTTTATTGATTTTTTACAGAGAGGAAGGGAGAGGGATAGAGAGTTAGAAACATTGATGCGAGAGAAACATTGATCAGCCGCCTCCTGCATTCCCCCTACTGGGATGTGCCCGCAACCAATGTACATGCCCTTGACCGGAATCGAATCTGGGACCCTTCAGGCCACAGGTCGACGCTCTATCCACTAAGCCAAACTGGTTTTGGCTCGTTTGCTCTTTTAACTCGGCTCAGAGGCAGGCATGCTGCTCCCACCATGCAGCGAGTGCTCTGCACCAAGCAGGTCAAACTCAAAGGCTAGCACAAGCCAAGAGTTTGACATGCTTCCTCTACACAGTTAGACCCCTTGTTCCTGCCAGCCCCAACCCTGATCCAGGGTGTCCCTGTCACCCTGCAGTTGGCCCCGTGGGCCCCCCATAGGATTCAAATTCCTAACCAGGAGCCGTCGGACATGTCCAGCCATTCACTCCCTTCCTGGCTCTTTGCTCAGACAGGCGAAAAGGCACAGCAGTGACACGGCCTTAGCCGAGGCGCCAATGTCACCCGTCTTCCCAGAGCCACAGCTCCTGTCAGCCCAGCTCCACTGAAGGCATTCTGTGGGGCGGGCCAGGGTGATTCCTTGCAGGAAGTTTTCTAAGAAGAGCTGATCCTAGTGGCCCAAAGAGGACAGGGTTCCTCCCCTGGTCCCTCTGGTTTCCCTTTCCCTTGGGTCCAGGTACACTTTGACTTGTGCCCCGGGGGCCATTTAGGAGCCAGGTCCTTCCCTGTGGTGTGGCACTCCATCCAGGTCTGGAGGTGATCAGGTGAGCAGCTGATCAGAAAAAGTGGGAGGGCTCAGGGGCCTAGGCTGAGTCACCCAGCACCTAACAACCCTTTGCATGTTCAACACTAGAATATGTCTGTTCACTTAGTCCATCCAGGCCTGACCCTCAGCCCCAGCTCCACTCTCCAGGGGGAGGGGCCTGACATGTCTGTCACCACACTGCTGGAGCCCAGGGCACATGGATGCTCAGTGAGTATCTTTCCCTCCAGCCCTGGCACCTGGACAGCAGCTCGGAGGGCTCCCAGACAGAGCCCTGGCCCACCAGAGCAGGGCAGAGGTGCTGGGTGCACCTTCTGGGGGTCCTCATGCCCCTCCTGAGCCTAGGAGGAGGGCCACCAGCATCTCGGTTCACTGGGCAACCCAGGGTGTCCTATCAGGGGCAGGAGTGGGAGAAAGCAGCAGCAACTCCACATCCTGCACCCTTGTCCTCACGTCCTGAAGCTACCAGGCCCGTTGGCCCAATTCAGGCACCTCCTTTGTCCTTGTCCCTCACCCAGTCCTGGTGGACACCCAGACTCTTATATAAGTGGGGCCCTTCAAAGTGGGAGAGTATGTCTGTGCTCATGAAATCTTACTCCCACAGACACGGCGATCCCTCCTCCCCGCTTTCTCCCGCTAGGAAGCAGGTGGGCAGGACCCTGAGGTTGAGTGGCTGGGGAGCGCCTTGCAAGGAGGGGAGGCGAACTACCTGTCTGGATCCCAGGACCCACACACGGGACCCACACTCAGGCCACAGAACACCGGTTGGGTTTACGGGCAGCAAAAGTGACAGAAATGCAGCGAGCTGCCCGACTGCTGGAGACCACACCCCTCCCAGTTGGCCAAATTCCAGTGGATAGCGGAACAAAACCAGGCCCTTGCAGGAAGGACCCCAGACAAGAAAAAGGTATCTGGGGGATAAAGGACAGCAGTGGGTGTGGGGCTGGGTGGGCTGGGTGGGGAGGGAGAGTGGCGAGAGGCAGGAGCCGCTCCCAGCAGGACCTCCCTGGTCCTCACCTGCCAGCAGTCTCACTCATCAGATCCTGGGAGCCTTGCACTTTCAGGAATGATTTACAAGGAAATATTTCTGCAGCCACGAGGAAGCAGTCCAGCGTGTCCTCTGTCTGGGCATTAGCAGTAATTTGAGCTCATTGTTTTCATTAATCTTAGTAATATTAGCCTGAGCCCTGCCATCAGCCTAGAGTGCTCTCCGAGGGCCCTGTCCCTATGGGGGTCTGGGCACAGTGGCAGGGCGCCGGTCGTAGTATGGCCTGCTCTGCACAGCCTCAGGGCTTCCATGAGTCACCTCTGAGTGGTTGAAAGTTGTGTAGGGTCCCTCAGGGCCTTGTCCAGGGCAGGACCCCAGGCACACTTGGCCCATCAGTGCAATGAGCACAGTCTTGCGCCCTCCCTGCCGCTCCCCTCTCACCTCTGACCTGTTCTCAGGGGCATGGGGAGCCTATGAATGCCTCCTTCCTATAACCAGTGGTGCAGGGGTGTGGGATGGCCTGGGCCTGGCCTGGGGCCGGGATAGCTCCATGGGGCAAGATCAGAGGAGACAAGCAGGATGACCATTTGGTTTGTCACACTTGGAAATAGAGAAAATGGTCACCCAGTTGGTCCTGAAAGAGACAGTGTCCAGGAGACAGGATGTGGCCAGGAGCCCTCTACCCTCTTCAAGGCAAAGCCACGATGTCAGTCACTGGCAGAGGCTAGGCTCACCCAGGCAGCAGTCTCAATGCCCCTGAGCCCCTGTGCCTGTGGCACCTGCCACCACTCCCCAGCAGCTGGTTCCAGACACCAAGTGGGGAGCAGTGCAGCTGGGCCTCAGCCCTCAGCCCTGAGAGCTCTGTCCTTCTTCCCCCTTCCCACCTCACAGGAGGGATGTGGGGTGGGGAGCTGGCTCATCAGATTAGGGATTACTTAGCTGTCATTATTGCCACCTGCCCCGAGGGTGGGCTGGACAGGACAGAAGCTGGCAGCAACAGGAGGTCCCTCCCTGCAGTGTCTGGGTCAGCCCTGAGCTTCCATAGTCACCTTTGGCATGGTGGGATGCCCAGATGGGGTGCTCAGCCCCAGCCACTCTCCCCCTTCAGCACAATACCCCCACCCTGTCAGAGGGGGCTTAGGAAGGACCAGAGGCACCATCGGTGTTCCTCCTCACTTCAGCCACCACCCACTCCCTCCTGGGGCTCCCTGAGCTTGCTCCCATGGTACTTTCCTCCCATCCTCTCTGAGCATCAGGCTTATCTCTCTCTCCAGGTCATTGGGGAAGGGGGGTCCAGGATGCCTCTCAGGGCTCAGAGTCTCTTGCTCTGGTTTGGGGACAGAAAAGCCTGTTATTCATTCCGTCTTTCCTAGTGAAGCCAAATGGAACCCTGGAGGTGTAATGCGTCCTGCAAGGCAGGCTTGAGGTGATACTAATGCCCCTTCTCCTGCAGTTCTGCAGGTACCTCCTACAACCAAAGCCAATGGCAGTTAGAGGCACAGAGCCCACAGATGGGGCACATCAGCCGCCTTTGAGTGCAGAATAGAGAGGAAGAGATTGATGCTGCACACTGGAAGGGGAACAGCAAATCTTGACAGTCATTCACACCTTAGTGAGAATTGGTATTTGAGACACTTACCAAAGGAAGTGCCAGGAGAAAGAGGCATGGAGAGGCGGTGGAAGCAAGTTGTATGCAGTAGTCCCAGATGGTGAAAGGCGATGGTGACTGGCTCTCGTCCAAGTGGAATGTCCAGCTTTTTTCCACTTCTGCTCAGCAGATGCATTCCCTGTCCCTATGAGTGGACAAGTCTGAGGAGCTCCTGAGGCCTCTCCAAGGACCCCCCCCCCACACACACACACATTTCCTTTTCCTTCTGGAATCACCCAGAAGCAGATGGCAAGGACCCTGGAGGAAGGTGTGGGTTAGGGAGCCAGAGGCTCGTAGAGGTGGAGAAAGGTAGAGGGGAGAGAGGCAAAGATGGGGTGGGAGGAGGGAGGAGAGAGGGAAGGAGAAATGGGCCAGTAGGAGAGAGCCAAGGAGAAACAGTGGTGTGGAGCTGAACTGTGCGAGGGAAACCCTGAACTAGAAAAGCAGGAGGAGTTAGCCCAGAGGCAGAGATGGCAGACCAAGTGGGGCAGTTATACCTCTGGGGATGTTGTGCCCTGAGGCATCTGCCCCTCCTTGTGGGGCTGGATTAGGCAGGGAGGAGGGAGCCAGGGGTCTTAACAGCCTCATTTCCCTGTAGAGCCCCCCACCCTTGTCCTATGAGTGCCCCGCCTCTGCCAGGCACACAATGGCCACCTTTGTGGTGGTCTTAGGGGGCTCAGCACTGACGCGTTTCAGGAGTCCCAGCCCCACCTGATTCAGAGGAGAGAGAGGAACTCCCCTGTCCCCCAGAGTCGGAGAGCCAGCTGAGAAGGAGCCCCTGTAGAAACCTGCCCTTTGAGCCTGTGGCAGGCCGTGCTGTGCTGGCCCCCCCACTCCCAGCCAAACAGGGAGCTATGCCCAGGCCTCCCACACCACAGGCCTGTGGTGGGGGTTCTGAGCTGCTGGACCACCCACAACAGTGCTTGGAAGCTGCAGAGCATTTTGAGGTGACAGGGACCCAGAGCAGAGGTTGGGCAGGGAGCCCTGTGTCCATGCCAGCACTGCCCCTTCTCCAAAGCCCTTCCCCACACCCCTCACACATCCACACTGCAGGCCCCTGCCACTGGCCTCCAGCAGGACCGTACCCTATTTTTTTCCTCATCCTGGAAGGAGGGCAGGGTATCGAGGCCAAGAGCCAGCGGTTCCCAGATGTGTCCATGGACCCGCCCCTTTTTGGAGGAATGACAAGCCTGGTGCCCAGAAGGGGGCAGCGGTGTGACTAGGAAGCAGGAGCAGAAAGGGCAGGGGCTCTTCACCGGTGTCTGTGGATTTGTTTCACCCCACGCTATATGCTATACACTAGTCACTATCCGAAGGCTTTCACACTGGAGGAAGGAGGGAAGGGGTCCCGGACAAGTCCCTCCCTTTCTTCTCCCCTTCCTAACTCCAAGGAGCCACCTGACCCGAATCCAAGTTGCTGGCCTCTATGAAAGGACTTTGTGCACACGGAGGCCGCTGCCTGGAACTGGGAGCCCTGAGCCACCAGTTCCTGTGCTTCTCACTCTGAGCCAGGAGCCCCCTCTCCACATCCTGGGAGCTGAAAAATAAATAAATCCACAAACACAAATTCCCCGTGTGCTGGGAAGAAGCCATAGCCTGGGATCAGCGAGAAGGCTGGGCTGGTGATGCTGAGTGCCCCCCACCCCATTCCCAGCCAACCAGAGCAGTCACTCGCTGAGGCCTGCGGCAGGAAGTTGACCTTTATGACACCTACAGGTGCTCCAGGGCCACCAGGGAGGTCCCCAGCAGGCTGGCACAGAGGGCAGACAGGCAGGCTGGAGGTGGCCCCCTTTCCCATGCGGCAACTGCCAGTCAGCTCCATCCCCAGGCCCAGGGCAGCTCTTTCTCCCTAGGGACAGGGGGCTAGTGTTGGGGCCAAGGGTTGCTGGGATTGGAAGGGGTGAGCTCTGACCCTGCTGATGCCAAGACTCTGAGAGGTAAAAATGGGGAAAGAAAATACCTACAGGCTGGGCTGGGGATGTGCAAAAAGCTGGTCTGATCCAGGGTAGGCATGCCCATCCTCTGCCTATGGGTGGTGAGGGAGGCAGAGTGTAGGTGCTCAGCCAGAAGAGGGAGCAGGTCTCTGAAGACCTTCCCATGGCCCCAGAAAGGGCATTGGAAGAGAGATTGGGGGTCTGTAAACCTGAGGAGCCTTCCCCTTCGAATGCAAACCAGCTCCAGGGAGCTGGAAGCCAGAGCAAGCCTCTCCAGGTGGGGGGTAGGGAACATCTGCCCCGCTCCACCTAGACCCTGGTGTTTCAAGGGAGAGGACTGGGCAAAAAGTCCAAAGGGAGGCAGAGAAGAATGAGACTGAGGTTCAAGTTTGGGTTTCAACATCATGAACCGTGGACCCCACTGTTTGGGGACCCTCCCACATTCACCTCCCCTCCTGGGCAGAGGCAGATAGGGACACACACTGATGAAGCTGGAACTGGGCTGCCCAGTGTCCCCTGCCACCCACTCCCACCAGTGCCAGCATCCAGCCTGTGTGAGGCTGTGACTGCCAACCCCGGGGGCTTGGGGCCACTCCCCAGGCTCTGGTCCAAGAGTGGGGGATGATTTCACTTCTGCAGGGAGTAGTGGGGGCCTGCAAATCCCCTCCCAGAGAAAAGGCAGGCCTGCCACTTGCAAGGGCTGGTAGGGTCAGACCGAAGCCCACCAATGGGGGAGGGGGGCATCCTGGCGGTCAAAGACCTCAGGTTTCAAGAGCAGAGTCCCAGATCCCTTCCCCTGTTGCTCTTTAGGGTCCCTGGGGCTGGAGAGCTGAAAAGGAGGGAAGCAAGCTAGTGCACCCGCTGGAGGAGGGAGGGTCAGCAGGCTCCACTCCAAGGGCAGATGGTGCAGGGCCCTGAAGGGAAGGAGGGAGGTAGGGTCCTGCTGGCAGGGCCTGGGCCTGCAGCTCCTCTGTCCGCACCGAACAAAAGCCAGTGGAGATGCGAGGTGGGTAGCTTAGGGAAACTGTGAATCTTTGGCCCGAGAGGGCCCACTGGGGCAAAGCCTCAGAGGGACTCAGGAGAGGTTACCCTGGGCAGCCAGGCCACCAGATCTGGGCATGCTTTCTTGATATCTGGGCAGGAACCCTACCCAAGTCACCACAAAGAGATGGGAGCAATGTTTGACTGGGTTACCATATCCCTCCTCGATGTCACACCAGGGCAGGCCTACAGCTTGGAGGCCTGGGCAGGAGCGCTGTGCTTTCTCCGTGGGGAGTGGGAGCTCCGCGGGGGTGTGATGGAGTAGGTACAGCTTGAGTGTGGAGGTGTGTCCTTAGTGGGGCTTGGCCTGGTGCAGGCTCGGTGTGGCTGCTGGGTGCCAATGGACTCCCAGAGGGGCTGTCGCTGGTGGGCTGCAGGAGCTGCATTCTCGTGGGCGGGGTGGGACTCAGGAGGGCTCCAGTGTGTGTATGAGCCGTTTCCATGGCCATATTGCGAGCCGCAGAGCACCAGGCTCAGTCAAGGGCGCTTGAGGGCGTCCCTGTGAGCCCAGGAGCACTTAGGTGGGATGCGCGAGGGTTCGAGGGAGGCGCCGGCGCAGTGCGGGCCGCATGCTCGCGCGCGCGCGTGTGTGCGCGCGCACGGCCCTCTGCAGTTCTCAAGGACACCTCGGGAGGCGGCAGCGGAACGGTGCCCGGTGACGTCACCGCGCGCCCCAGTGATAATCTCCTGGTGCCAGAGCCACGCTCGGATACGCGCGGAGGCAGCTGCGGCGGAGGCGGTGGGGGACAGTTGCGCCCTGGCCAGCCGGCAAGTAGGAGCTGGGCGCTGAAGCCGTGACTCCAAGGACTTGTCCAGCTTCTTTGGCGGCGTCCCCCGCCCTCCTCCACCCAGGGCAGTGGTGTCAGGGAGGCTCATGGATACCCAGGAGGCAGCAGAACGGGCTGCGCTAGAAGCAGAGGCGGCGCTGGGAGCGGAGGCGGCGGCGACAGCTCCCGCCCGGGACGGGTAACTGTTGGGGCCGGGCTGGGAGAGCCTGGGAGCGGTTCCTCCGGGTCTCCCCGTCTTTCTCACCACCTTCTTGCCGCGCCGTGCACGGGGAGGGCGATCTCGCAGGGTTGTGAAGAGACACCAGTTTTCATCTCTGAGCATCGAATTGTTTCCTTTACCCGCATTGGTTGCGCGCTGGTAGGTCGGGTTGAGAGGGGGCGCCGCAAGGAGGCGCTCGCGCTGCCCGGAGGAGCGGGCTCTGCACCTCGGGGAGGTCGCACACGCCCGCTCACCCTCCCTCCTCCCTTGCCCACCTCGACTCCCGCGCCTTCTCGCTGCGATTCCACAAGGCGCCGGGCCCCCAGGCCTGGAGAGGCTTGCTTGGGCCCCCTCCCTGATGCGGAGGTAGAGAGGACTGGGGTTCTCAGAGTTGGGGGCGGATCCGGGCTGGAGGCCGAGCCGCCCGGTCGGCTTGGCGCAGCGCCCCGCCCCGCCCGCCTGCGGCGAAGACCCCGGAGCGTTGGCGCCCTTCACGCGAGCACTCCACGCGAGCCGGAATCACGGCTGCAACCCCGACCCTGGCCCTCCCGGCCACCCGCTGCAGCTCTGAGGGCCCCTCTGCGTGTTCACAGCGGACCTTGATTTAATGTCCATACAATTAAGGCACGCGGTGAATGCCAAGAGAGGCGCCTCCCCGCTTCTTTCTCATGGAAATAGCCCAAGAGTCCAGCCCGCGGCGCCCCTCCCGCGGGAGGAAAGCGAGCCTGGCCCCGGCCGCCGTGGACAAATCCAGCGAACAATGCGTCCGCCGGGAGGGCGGCCCAGCTGCGGGCCGGGACCTGGCCGCGGGACACAAAGGGGTCGCAGGTGGGCGGGGGCGACGGAGAGGGAAGCCTGCGGCTACCGGCCTCGGCCCTCGGCCACGTGGGTCTGCAGCTCCGAGCGCTGAAGAGCCTGCAGCGGGCGCCGGAGAGGGGAAGGCGTCCGGGAAAGCGCGGGGGCCGGGAAACAAAGGGAAGGTCCGCGGGTAGCAGCAGAACGGGGGTGGGAGCCGCGGGGGGCTGGGGCCTCAAGCGCTGGGAAATGAGTGGCTGGGAGGCTGGGTTTGGGGAGATCCGGCCACTTTGCTGGCGGGTCCGGGAGCTGACCGCGGTGCTGGCGGTGAGGTGGCCCCACAGGACTGGAGCACCACGGGCGCAAGGCCAATTGTGCCCCGAAGGCCACTTGCCCAAACCACAGGACTGTTGCCATGACAACGAGGGAGGGAATAGGGTCTGAGGTCTCTGCAAAGTCTGTCCTCCCTCAGTGGGCTGGGCCGCGGGGTGGGGGTGGCCCTCACTGAGCTCCCGCAACTGCCCTGAGCCTGGAGGACGAGGTTCAAAATACGGAGCAGAGGGGGAGGGGAGGAGAGGAGGACAAGTCTACACGTGTGCAGGATGCAAACAAGGGCAGGTGCATGCGCCTGACCGCATCGCGCCCCAGACCTGGCTCTGGATTATGCGGGACTCAACACGTGAGGTTCCGCAGTCCAGTCGAGGGGAAAGGTGTCAAACCCCTCCTCCGCCCTCAGCAGCCGCAGTGACACCCACTCGGGTTTGCTGCAGGCATTTTTTTTCCTAGGGAGCCAGCGCCACCTGCTGGTAACGTGACACGCACTGTGCCGGCTGGCTCCTGTCTCCTTGCACCCAGCCAGTTCCCTGACTACTCCTGGGGTCACTGGGCTATCTCTGTGCAGACAGGCCACTCAGGCAAAGATCAGGGTCAATGGCACAGGAAGGTGCCCACCCTCCCCCTCCAGCAAGTCTTCATCCCTACTTTGCAGTTACGCAGTTTTTCCTCTTAATGGCAGCTGGGATGAGTCCCTCTGGCCAAGTAGGGCCTTGAGTAGGACCTTAGTTCCCTCCAAATTCCCCAGCCTCTGAATGCCAGGCCTGGAAGAGAAAACTAGCACAAAGAGGATCACTTAGGTGTCAGGCCTGGCTCCTCCCATTCCTAAAGCCTCCCCCACTCCTCAGCGCAGACTTCCAGGCCCCTCCCTGAGACAGCTGCTGTCCTCTCTACCAGCCCCCATGTTCCTGTGCCCACCCTGAGCCAGACCTCTGTCCCTCCATCTCCCCTGGCTCTCTAGGCTCCATGCTTGCCCACCTCCCTTCATGGTGCTTGGCTCCTGACCAGATGAGCCTTCTGAATGGTCAGCCAGGCAGGAGGAGGACATCTGGAACTGAGGGATGGCCCTGGGCACTGTCCTGGGCTGGTTGGTCTCTGATGAGGATTCCCCCTGGAACAAGTTTGGGAGCACTCTCCTCCTAGAACCCTCTCCTAAGGAAGGCCTAAAGTCACTGGGCCTAAAGGCACCGTGCCCCAGGGTTCCTGGGCTTCCCCTGAGCAGGCCTCGCTGGACAAATAAATGGCTGAGCCTAGGACTGGCACTCAGTACCCAACACAGCCCTGCGTGTCCATGCTCAGCCTCCCTCTCCCTGCAGTCACATGCTCCACACACACACATGCTCAGACAACTGACCCACTCCAGAGGAATGGCTAGGTGCCCTGTCCAGTGCTCACAGCCCCAAAGCTGTCCATAAGACACGCCCTGCAGAGGTGCTGGGGAGTCATGCTGAGGGACAGCAAGCTTGGATGAGTATGCAGAATATCCCTGAGACCCAACTGGTCACTGACCTGAGGCCCATTCCAGGGCTGTCCAGCAGGGGGCCACCTCCAGTGTGGGGCCAAAGAGGGAAACACAAGTAGAAGACTATGCCCCCCATCTTGACCATGCCCAGGGCCTCTGTGCTCTGAATAAAACTAATAAACAGTCAAGGCTGGAGCCAGCTGCCCATAGCCTCCTCCACAACTCTTTTAGGTGTCCCCTGGACAAAGCAGCGGAGAGGGAGGTGCTACAGGGCCAGGTAGGGGTCAGGCAATAACTCCCCTCAAGTCCAGGCGCTAGGCTGGAAGCTGGGCTCTCCAGGCTCTCTGCCCCAGCAACCTCTGGCTGGGGATATAAGCCTGGACACTGGTGGTGGGTGTCCCTGAGAAATCAGACCCTTGCAGCCCAACCTGTACCTCTGGGATCCCAGCAACCTGTGGGCAAAGAATGTTTGGGAGTAACTCAAACTGAGGAAATAAAAATGGTGAGGTGCTATTCCCCAGCTCATTAGACGGCGAGTAGGGAGGTGACGAAGGAAGGGAGAGGTGCACACTTGTGCACTCTCCTCACCCCCTCCCTGCCCTTGAGCCAGTAGCTGCATGTCCACACTCCACCTGGATGCTGGCCCACCTCCCTTCTCAGGATCCTACTTCCTGTGGAACTTATTTCTCTGCCCAGAGGCAAAAAAAACATGCAACTCCCAGAGGTGGGCAAGAGAAGCTGCTCAAGTGAGCGGAGGCTAGGGCTGGCGGCCCTGGGGCACGTATCAGGAAGAGCCCAGAAAGGACACATTTGCATGGACACATCGCCTACATCCTACAGCTTCCTTGTCCCCGCAGAGGTAACATGTACAGACCACCAAAGCTCCCTTGTGAGGAGTCAGCAGCAGCCAAGACAAGAATGGCTACAGAGATAGACACACCTACTCTTCCCAGGTCTATTCCCACTCCAGCTGGCCAGGTGGGACATCCCACTGCCCAGAGAGCTCCCAGTAGGAAGGCAGGAGCAGGCACCACACCTGTATTGGGGAATGGGAGCCAGAAATGATTCAGAAGAGGCCCCTCTTCTGAGTCATTTCTGCAGATACTGCAATGAGGGTGGGTCCTGAGAGAAGCCAATGGCCAGTGAGCCACTCCCCAGGGCTGAGTGGGAAATTGACCAAGAGGGAAAGGTACAGCCCCTCTAATAGATAGCAGAGCTCTGCTCATGGGCTAGGTCCCCAGCCACAGGCCACAGGTTGGTCAGGCAGACCCCCTTTTATGGGCCCCCCTGCAGCTCCTCCCTTCCATGACTCCCACTCCCAGGGACCTTAGCCTCCTAACCCCAGGATTACCGTATGGTGGGGACACCACTCTAGCCCCAGAGTCCAGCAACCTCAGCAGGGTTGGACATCCACATGGGTTTATGCCAGAGCCTCTAAGCCTTGGGGCAAGCACCTGGCTGTCTTCTTTTTTTAATATGTATTTTTAATATTTCAGAGAAGGGAGAGATAGAAACATCAACGATGAGCAAGAATCATGGATCGGCTGCCTCCTGCACACCCCCCACTGGGGATCAAGCCTGCAACCCACCTCGCTGTCTTCTTGTATGACAGCTCTGGAACCTCCTGAGAACCCCAGCCTGGGACCAAGCCCAGGAAGTAGACCCTGTGAGCTGTTTGCACCCACAGGAATGCCTGAGACACTCCCTGCCCCAGGCTGTGCCCTGCCATGGTCACAATGTACAAATGGTCAACAGTCTGCAGCAGGTATTGTTGTATGGAGTCAGGATGAGCTGCTCCACAAAGCACACACATCAAGTTCAGGAGGAGTCTGAGTACATCAGCCCACAGACCCATTCAGGCTCATCTGTGAAGATCTTACTCTGCACCCACCTCCTGCAGGTGCCAGTGCTCACCAGATGAGGGTGCCTCCAAGCCATTGCAGGATTGGACAGGACCAGTGAGAACTTGACCACTTCAGGGATAGCAGAGACCAGCCCCAAAGGTCATCTTTGTGAGAGTGACAACAGAGGCAGACCCCCTCCTCCTGGGAGACTCCCAATGCCCTGACTGAGGGAAGGAGGGACACCCAGGCTCACACAGAATGAGATCCCTGCACACCTACAGGCTCTTCATTCATTCAACAAATATTTCCGAGTTCCTCATAGGGACAAGCCACAAGTGCCACTGAGGTTAGGGCAAGCCTCTGGGGTGAGACCCAGATGGGCAGAGAGGGTAACATAGGTTCCTGCATTCTGCCCAGAAACCTGGGTGGAACTGAGTCTGGAACAGAGGAGCTACCTCTTCATGACAGTAGGCAGAAGGTATCCTCTTCCCTCAAGCCATTGGGCTTCAGTTCCCTGCACCCTGATTTCCTCATCTATGGCTGGAGAGTTAAGACGTGTTCATTCAGTAAATGTGGGCAGTTATCACCATCTCTACTATCATCATCATAATCATCACCACCATCATAATCATAACCACCACCATCACTCTCACTGGATGAGGACCTATTTTCAGTTATTTGAAGCAGAATGGAGGATGCAGACCCACTGGAACTGTGGCCATCCAGGGGTCATTCAGAAGACCCATGTGCTCCTAAGAAGGTGAACACATGCTAAAGGCACAGGAAAGGCAGAAATGAGAGTTTATGAAGTGTGGGGTGCTCAGTAACAGGTAGCTGGGTATGTGATATCGGTTCCCCAACCCCACATGAGGACAGCGCTCCCTAAGCCATAAAGGCCTCTAACCATCAGTATCCAAGAAGCCCCAGACCCAGCTGACACTTGGGGAGTCCCCAGTCCTTTCCCACAATCCTCCAAAATGTCAAGGAGACCAGTCTTGGCACCTCAATCATATCACCCCAACCACTTCACACCAGAGCTGTGCAGAAACCTTAGGGGCAAGCCGTTCTGCTTCCTGTTTAGAAGGCAGTTTCCCTTCATCCAGACCCTCTTCTTGGGTCCTTCCCAGTAAATAAAGATGAACTCTGAGAAGAAACAGTCTACTGGGTGTTCTTTTAGTGCAAAAATTTCACCATGTGACTCTCATCCACAGAATTACTACAGTAAAACTGTGGTACAGGATAGCTGTTCAAATGCCTTTCCTAACATGTTGCTTTTGAAAAAGTAATTCAATTCACAAATCGCAAAAGTAACTGCAGGCTGCAGAGAAGGGATTGTGTGGGGTAGAGGGCTCATGCATGGATGGCTAAGGAAGGGGGGGGGCATAGGAAGGTGCAGAGAGGAGACAGGGGGCATAGGAGGGCTTGTGCAGAGGAGGTACAGAGAGCACATGCAGTGGGGTGGACCTGGGAGAGCAGGAGTAAGTCAGGGCACTTGCTGCTGTAAATCCAAACTGCTGCTGGCCCCTGGCTTATTGACAGGCACAGTGAGGACCAGACGAGAGCCAAAACACAAGCGAGTGACCTGCCTCCATCCTATCAGAGTAAAAACTCAATCTTGGATTGCAAGAAACTGGAGGGACAGGATCTGGGTAAAAAGCCAGCCGCTGAGCCAGTTCCTTCTTCCATGGTTCCCTGCCACAGGCACAGGGGCCCATAACACACCAGATGGCCAGCGAGGATGTTATCTGCACACCTACCATCAGACCCTGTGAGGAAACTCCTGAGCCAGAGGGACCCGAGAGCACTTGTGGTGGAACTGGGAATCCTTGCAGGGTGTGCTTTGGGTGGGACACAGGAAAGGCCAACCCAGTTGCTTTGTAAGGGTATGCTACTAGCAGCACCTGGTGCACATGAACATTACAACACCCCTCTAACCCTCTCAGAGTGCCAGGAATGCAAGCGAGGGAGCTCCAAGGGTTTGGAGGAAGCCTTCAGAGTAGATGACTTTTAAGGACTGGATACACAGCCAGTCTAACTGATCCTGTCAGACAGAGGTGTCGGCAAGGCCTGTACTCCTTGGTCACCAGCCAGTCTTCTCCCATGCCCACCCCAGAAGCCCCCAACACACTAAGGGCCACATCATTGCAACTGCAACACCCCCAGCACACCACTTCCCAAGTCAGAGATGTCACGTTCACTGACCAAACATGAAAATCAGCAGGCGTGAGGGGACTGACACTCCAGGTCTAACACTCTTTCCAAAATAAAGCCAGAGAAGCAATTTTGAGCCAAGGCGAAACTGCATGTCTCCTGGCAGATCAGTCCTCAGACGAGGGCCAGCCTCTCTGAGCTGTGTCCTAGACATTCCGCATCCCCTTCCATCCAGGACTGTCGTTGCCTGGGCACGAAGGGGGAGGGGTTCTGTGGGATGATGCTGATGCTCTGTCTTTGTCATGCTTGTCAAGGCTGTAACCAAGAGGAAACCTGGCGAACTCGACTGCACACCAAGTTCTGTAGAGGGCATACCTTCTACGGTTGGACAGGAGGGACTGAGGGGGAGATAACCTTTCAGCAGCTAAGTGCTGGGAGGGGCCAGTGGGCCCAGGCCTCTCTCAGCATAATCCCTGCATTTCTGCTGCTGGTCTCAAAGGCTTCCAGCATAATGTAGGCAACTGTTCATTGAGTTAGAACTGGGTCTTTCAAGTTCCTCTACGTTCAGCAGACTAACAAGGGTAAGGGAGGACTCAGGGGGTCATCAGCTCCCAGACAGACCTGTGGACTTTAGGGCAGTGGGTGACCTTTTAACTGGCTTTGCAGCTAAAAGTCTATAAAGCGGGTAAAGAATGAGAGGACACCAGGTGTGCTAATAGGATTGTTTATTAAGGCTTGTACTTTCCTCAAGGTAACAGTGTCGCATGTTGTCATGACTCCATCCAGGTGGTAACAGTTCAGAGAAAGGGACACATTCTAAACACAAGTCTAAATAATACAGCCTACCTACACTTGAACTTAGAGGGCCATTCGGAGTAAGTAATTTTCAGGAGGATCTGCTCTCTACACGGCAAGTCCTCCAGGGGGCACGTGTAGATGCATGTGCAAGCGAGCGTGGCAGGCACGAGCACCATTTCCATGCTTCAGCTCCAGGTGACAGTGAGTGCAACAGCCCTCATTCCACAAAACAGAACCAAAAACTCAGTGTCTAAAGTGTTTCTGTTTTCTTTTTAAAAACCAATTGACAGGAAAAAGATATGTAGACACGTGGTGAGATTTACAGTGGGCAACACCATCCATGCCACCATCTGCTACGAGAGCAGAGGAACTACAAGCTCAGCATTACTGGTATAAAAACATAAAATAGCATCAGGATTCCCTAGAGAAGGTAAAGAGTTTAGAATGAGTTACACACACTGAGGGTGCCTGAACCCTGGACCTAACTTACTCCACAAGCCGGGTTCTGCCATTACCCCACTGGACAGTGCTATTCCGAGGCAGGGTTGCAGAGGGTGGGCAGCCCAAGGAAACACAGCCATTACCAAATCTGGAAAACTAAAATTTATATTTCTCTAGTAAAAAAAACAGATGTCAGAGTGGCATCTTGGACAGGTAGCCGATCATAAAATGGCAAACCAGCCCAACCAGGTGACTGCTCACTTGCACTTTGAAGGGAGTATTTAACACATACGCTAAATGACAAAACATCTCATGGTTCAATATGTTCACGATGAGGCAACAGGGTTGGGAAATAATCTCAAAGAAAGATGTTAGATGACTTTGAATATAAGAACAAGCACATAATTTCTGCCAAAAAAAAAAAATTCTTTGGGGTGCATTAGGTGTGTTTTTTTAAAAGATATATTTTGCATTAGGTCAATCTGATTGATAAGCTGCCGAAAACATTCTTCTTTATTAGTGAGTTCTACAATACTATAATATACAGAAAAAATACACGAGTGAAGAGCCACCTGGGCAAAAACAAATGACAGAGAACATAGAGGCAGCACGGGGCCTGCACAGGAAGACGGCTGGGCTGACCCAAGCACAGCACCAAGCACATGTTCTGAAACTCGGCTTTTCAATCGAACATTAGATCATAACAGAAACTGGCTTATCCTTATTGTCTGTTCCGATTCTGCCGTTCCTACAAAAAAAAAAAAGAGGAAATAAGTTTAATACTTAGGGTGAACATGTGCATAAACTCCCTTAAAACTGAGTCCCAGGCTGGCCCAGGGACTGCAGCCTCAGATCTGGATCCAAGCTCCACTAGGACAGCCACACAGGCCAGCACTGGATACTCCCCTCCACCAGTAGCTCTAGGCTTCAGGGTCCTGGCTGTGCAGGCCAGGCCTGCCAACCACCTGTTCCAGGCAAAGTCCCTCTGGTTGGTGTGTCCTAGGGGATGTGACAAGTGATTCCCAGGGGCGCCTCCCGTTCGCTGGGTCCCAGTAGCAGAGTTCCTCACAAGGCTGTAATTATGCTTAGCTTGAGATGTAGGGATGTGCCCAAGGAGGAGCACCTGTCCTCGCACCCCAGTGCAGCCCTGCTTGCCCACTTCATCCCGCCCCATCCAGTAGTCAGGACAAAGCTCCTGAAGGACACCTGATATGGGAGTTAGTCGTGACAGAGTCCCCAACAGACGGGTTACTAGACACTGAAAGGGTTATGAAATAAGATGAACCCCTTTTGCTAAAAATGAACTGAATGTGTCTTCAGGTTAACAACACACCCCAATTCTCTCCCCACATCCACCTCATCACTCAGGGCAGGGAGCTTATCAGAGGCCCCGCGCTACTTTCCAAGGAGCAACTGGCCCTGAAATATGCACCGCTCTAGCACCAGCACCTCCTCCCTGTCCTGACTTGGAACCACAGCATCACTGGTTCTCTTAACAAGGACCACCATTCTAAACCACTCCCGGTTCACCTTGTGCTCTGAAAGCTCTTGGGTTTCTGTGGCTGGCTGGCTGTTATGGGAGAAGCCAGGTCCTGGAGGCTGTCCTCGCTGGAGCTCTTTAGCAGCAAAACGGAAAGGCAGGCTCTCCAGGAGACTGACACTCACCTACAGAACCAGGTCTGACACAGCTCGTGGGTTACTACTCCTTAAGGGATCAGTGAGTCTCCAAATTTTAGCTTAGATGGGACAGCACAGCAGTCTTGCTAAACGTCACCTGCAACTTACTGGCAAAAGACACCTCTGTGCCTAAGTGTCTTGAGAGCCAGGCATCCTAAGCACAAGCCTGGGTCTGAAGAACCCAAACGCTTCTCAGTCTGTCTGTTCTTCAGAGCCCAGTGTCCGACTCCTAATGGTCAGGAAACCCAGAGTGCCCTGAGGGAGGTGCTGGGGAGCAGGCAAGAACCACCCAGTCTAAGGCACAGTGAGCATGAATGTTAACCAGTCAACCTCCCACCTGTCCCTCCCATCGTTAAAGTGGCACTGACACCCGTGAGCCTGGTGAGCACCAGGCTAGGAGGCATCTGCAAGAGCATTCCAAGGATGTCCAGGGAAGCAAAAGAAGCTACATTTGTGTTCCAGTGGAATTTCAAAGGCCTGTTGGGTTGGCTGGGGGAAGGGCTCAAAGCTGAGTGCCCAGGTCTGACTGCAGGTTTCTACTTCCCAACACCCAACTCACTGACAGACATCTGAGGGTTTAGCTACTACACTGCAAGTTTTAAGGCACTATAACTTTCTAAATACCATCCTTCAGCTCATCCTCACCTTCAGAACCTCGTGAGCTTTAGGGAAATCATCAATTGATTTTTTACAGAGAGGAAGGGAGAGGGATAGAAAGTCAGAAACATAGATAAGAGAGAGACATCGATCTGCCGCCTCCTGCATGCCCCACACTGGAGATGTGCCCTCAAGCAAGGCACATGCCCCTGACCGGAATCGAACCTGGGACCTCTCAGTCCGCAGGCCGACGCTCCATCCACTGAGCCAAACCGGTCTCAGCAATAGTATTTCAGATGAACTGCACAATATCAAAAACCAGCTCTAAGCAATCTAAGGCCCTTAAATTGCATAATCAATGAGGTCTGTTGTATCCCTGTGAATTCAGCCATTTTATTTATTTAGATATTTTATGCTATACCTAATAGAGCTAAAATACACATTTCAGTAAGGAAATAAATGACAAGCTCTTCTATTTTCTGCACAAGAGACAATGAAAGACCAACTTGTTTTCCAAGCGTGTTCACTGAGCTATCACCTGTAAGTAAACTTTCACCACCACGAACCACAGGCCCCATTTGCTGCCTTTCTGATAAATGCTTTGGGACATTTGAAGCTCACAGGTGGGTGGTGCTTTAACATGGACAACCAAAAAAGATTGAAAATGCACCGATTACCAAAACTGGTTTGGCTCAGTGGATAAAGTGTCAGTCTGCGGATTAAAAGGTCCCAGGTTCGATTTCTGTCAAGGGCATGTATCTTGGTTACTGGGCACATCCCCACTAGGGGATGTGCAAGAGGCAGCTGATCAATGTCTCTCTCTCTCATCGATGTTTCTAACTCTCTATCCCTCTCCCTTTCTCTCTGTAAAAAAAAATCAATAAAATATATTTTAAAAAAAGAAAAAATGCACTGATTACCAACTGACATTTCATGAAAGGACATTTTAAAAACAAAGACATAGGAGAGAATCTCAGGACTAAGTCTGCCTCAGAATGTTCCACTGCCCTGGTGCTCCCACTTTGGAGCCAGCCTGTGGGCACCTTCATGTTCTCTCCAAAGTGGGCTCCAATGCAGCGGGCTCCAGGTGTCTCTGCAAAATGGGAAGCTGGACCCTCAGTAACCCAACTCCAGGCCTGCTGGCTTGGGCTGTTCCAACATGTCTGAACCCAGCCCCCTTCCCCGACATTTTCTCATCATCCAGAGTCGGGTCAGCTTTCCAAAACTGCAAGATACTGTTTTTTTGGGAAAAAATAAACAGTAACCTGCAGATCATTGTTCTTCCATCAGTGAGTGGGGCCTCGCAGCCCAGCAGACTCACTTTGGTCCCACTGCCCAAGAACAGAGCATCCCTGACTTAACAAAGATTAGGACACACCACTTGTTCTAGAAGATGACTCAGAGAGGAAAAGTGAGTCATCCCCAGAACTGTGCACTGTGGTCCCAATCACTGTTTCTTAAAAACTAAAAAGGATCAAAAGTTATGTCTGGCCACTGTCCACTCTAATGTCACTAGGCTTTACACCGGTGAGATAAGGGCCCCAGACCCCAACTCACCCAACTCACCTTGCGCACTACCTCCTCTTCCTCCTGGCGCTTCTCATAGTGAGAAAAGTCATCAAAGATGGAAGTGGTGTGCTTGTAGGAGGCGATGATTTTCAGCACTTGCTTTGCTTTTTCTAAGGGCACCTCCTGGGTGTCACGGGAGTTTGTGACTGGCTTGTTGTCATTGTTCTCCAGTCGGATGTGCCGGAGCTGGTTGTTGGGCACGTCCTTGACAAAAATCCACTTCACATCAAACTTGCCCTTCCACTTGTCCTGAGACCAGACCCCAGCGCTTGTGCCGTAGTCCACGGGTGACTTCATCTCTGCCACCCCGCAGAAGTGACCGCTGCCATTGACGCTAAAGAGGAGGTAGACGGGCCCCTTGCTGCTGACAGAGCGGAAGGCGCCGTCCAGGCGCTTGTTACCATGCTCGGTGCTGCACCAGATGGAGTACTTGATGGAGCGGTGCACATCATCCTCTGAGTAGCTCTTTATTATGAACACGCGGCCACTTCGCAGGTTCCAGTCAAACTCCTTAGGGTTGTAGCTGTGGGCAGCCTTCAGTTTCTCAAGGACTGGATGGGATTCTGCACTCGGGGCAGAACTAGACTGTGTGCTTCCAGGGGAGTGACTATTACCCCCGGTCCCCGAGCTCTGCCCAAATGCTGCATTCCTGTTGCGGGGGGGCGACCCAGCGGGTTTGGGGCAGCGGCTGAGGGCTCTGATACTGTGGTTGGGCCAAAGGGGGGGGGCTGAACTGACAGAGGTTGCACAACTGGTTGAGGCTGTGGGGCAGATTGGGGAGCCGGCACCTGCTGGGGGGCTGGGGCCTTGGGCACAGGTCCCTTGTTGTCCCAGGTGCCAATATCCATGTTATGCTTTATAGGCGGAGGGGGCAGTGCGGCCCCCATGATGGGTCCAGCCTTGGCTTTCATTTTCGGCTGCGGCTTTGCTGGCTTGCTGGCGATGGCAGCCCATGAAGTCGGCTTCGAAACCGGCATGTTTACATTTGTCCCACCATTGCCAGAAAGCACGCCAGTCATTGCCACACTGCTGACGACCGAGCCCACTGTCTTGACTGCAGAGGTGGTGACATCACCGATCTTCAGGCCCACCATGCCCTGCTCCAGGCTGTTCATCCCAGGGGCCTTGTTGAGGGAGTCGCTGTGAAAGCCCGTCTGCCCATCCACAATCGTGCCACCCAGGGAGCTTGGTGGGTAAGTATAGCTGCTCCCATAAGCGGAACTCTGGGCCTGCTGCCCCTGAGACCCACTTGATCCCCAGGCTGAGAAGGCAGGGTTTTCAGGGAAAAAATTAAATCTATGCTGATAGATGTTGTTGCCCAGGCCCCCAGGCTGTCCAAACACAGCGTCATGCATGAAGTGATGATCGCCATTGCTGAGCTGTCCATAGGTGGTGAGGTACGGGATGGGAGGGTCCCCTCCGGTTGACCACGGCGCCTCATTAAGGGAGTAAGGGAATCCAATGGACGGCGGGTAATAGCTGGACAGGTAGGGATCAGCCATGGAGGGGTAACTGTTACTCTGTGGAAACAACAGGGGATGATGAGTTAGACTATTCTCAGGGCTAGAGGAGATACATAAAACGCCCACAGTGGAAATGAGACTTCAAAGCACTGGCCGCACCAATAGGACACAGCAGGTTCACTCACCAAGTTATTCGAAATAAGTCATCCTGAGCAGAAAGAAACCTGGAGATGTCAACCCCATGTGAATTTTGAATGGGCTGCAGGTTAGGCTGCCATCCACACCACAGCTTCCAGCCTTGCCCTGTGAGGGAGGTAGTTCCTAAACTTACAGAGAACTGACACTACCCTAAATCCCCCGTACTGCACATGAAGTGGACTGCAATTCACCAAATGAAAACGCAGACATGGATGGCTCATAGCTGACGTCCACCCTGTCTCCTGGGCATGAGCTCCACACAAAGGATGTGACACTATGTGCTCCTGCCCAAACCCACCTCAGCTTAGCCTCTGTACAATCAACAAGCCGTCCCTTGATCAACTGTACACCTGAGGTGATGACCTGGAGTCCATTCACCAGGTACATAGTACATAAAACAAAGGAGAATAATTTCTCAGTGCACAACCCCTGTGAGCAGGCATCTTCTTCTAGGAAATAAAACCACCACCACACCTGGCACTTTCCCAGGAGGGACTGGCACTCAGGCAGTGGGCAAGGCAAAACCAGCCTCCTGACACTGAGAAGGAGCCCCAGACGCTGAACTCAGCAGGGCATCTGGTGACTAAGTCAATATTGTAAACAAATGGATACACTAAAGAAACAAATTTCAAATAGTCAGCGACTATCCTCAGATCGTTTTCTTTGGGAAAACAGCAAAACACAACAAAGCTTTAACTCTATTCTAGAATTAAAAGTTTTTCAACCTGGCCTGCATGACTCACTGGCTGAGCATATACCTGTGAACCAGGATACCTATGAACCAGGAGGTCACAGTTCAATTCCCGGACAGGACACATGCCCTGACTGGGTTGCCAGCTCGATCCTCAGTGAGGGGGATGCAGGAAGCGGTTGATCAATAATTCTCTCATCATTGATGTTTCTCTCTCCCCTTCTCCCTTCCTCTCTGAAATCAATAAAAATGTTTTTTAAAGTTTTTCATATTTACAAAAATTTAACCACATTAAAAAAAACACACCAACAACCCTCTCATTCTGAACAACCAGGTAAGTTTATTTTAAAGTTGAAATACCTGCTTCCTATATCCTTTTTACTGAGAAGGAATTCTGAAATTACTCAAATGCTTTATAGGTCTCACGTATGCTGAGAAGCATTTACTTTCAAAGGAAACAAAAGAAACTTGAATAAATTATGTAAAAAGAAAAGCAACAAGGGCAATTTTGAGAACAGTGACAAAGTGAGTTCTGCCCCAGCCTTCAGGTCATATATGGGAGCTCATATGGAGGTGGCAGTTTGACAGCCACAGAGTTTCTGCATTTGCTTCCTGCCTGGAGAAGGTTTGAGCAACTTGACAATGAGGGTTAATTCCTCTGGATCCTGCCAGCTGTGCTCAGGATGACCAGCCTCTGTTACAAGGCCCCACCCAGGGCAATAGTCCCACTGCCAAGGCTCCTGACCACAGGCAGGCCTTGAAATGTTCTCCACGTCACCCAGTGTCAAGGTTTTACAAGATAAAAGAGCACAGTAGCCTCTGACTGGCTACAGCAAACATCTGGGTTAAAAGAAAAGTACTACAGGGCTAGGTATGCATGTGCATGTGCACAAGGGAAAGTCCTCAAAAACTGCGCCGCGCACCTTGTCATGCGTCAATACTACCTCGGCTCACCGGGTGCAGCCACAGGGACTGAGCTTACTATTTTCACCACAGCAGCCACACCAATCTCTGTCCCTCCCTCACTAGCATCCGTGGCTGGACACCCAGCACTTGCTCAGTGAGAATTGGGGACCAAGGTGCAAAGAGCTCTTTCCTAACAGGAGTCTGTCTGCCAAAAAAAGTGACCAGATACAGGGACAGCCTGGCTCTGTACTGCCAAGCTCTACCACCTCCTCTGTTCTTTGGTTTCTCCATCTGCAAGACCAAGAGTGCTCCTCTCCTTTGTCCCCGCTCCCTACCATCCACAAAGCTGGTGTTTCTGTAAAAACCAGAGCCTGGATTTACTGTTAAGCAAAGGCTGAAAAGTGCATCTCTTAACAATCAAGACAAAGGGGCCGTTTTCAGGCTGTTCACATGGAGCTTCAACTACGCAAGTCTTTCCACAAGGCTTCCCCAGAACGACACAGACCTGTGACCACTCCACTGACACCAGAAACCTAGTCCATTTTAAAACAAATCCTGAAGTAACATGAAAGCTACACTTCATAGAAATAAATGTCAAGTGTAGTGAGGCACCCCCTCCTTTTGGTTAAAATTACCACACAATATTTGCATAGTAAATCACATAGAAAAAAATAAGACAATCAGAAAATATGCCCATTAACTTCTTGCTTTCACCACTGGAAGAACCGCCAAGGCTCTACTCTGCCGTACCTGGTGCTTCCAGAGGCAAACAGATTTCTTGGGCCCAGCTGCCCGCCTGTAGTGCAGAAGGAGGGTAGAAGGTGAAGAGTCCTGAGACACTTTAGAGAAGAGCAGACTGGCTCTAGTTCACCACAGGGAAGAGGCAAAGAGTGCTTTTATTCTAAAGCAAATGAGCACAGTGCGTTTTAAAAGTGGGAGATATTATATTTATATATTAAACCTTAACTCCAACTATCCAAGTGGCTTTAACCAGGGCAATTTAGCCCCAGGAGACCCTTGGCTGTCACGGTGGTGGTGGTGGTTGAGGCAGTTACTAATGGCATCTCATGGATGAATGCCGGGGAGGCTGCTAAATACCCTATAACACACAACACAAATTTCAGTCCAAAATGTCCACAGTGCCAAGACAGGGGAACCTGAAAACCCTAAGCACACTGGGCCCTGCATTGGCCCCATCTGTGAGCTCTCTGCATCAGCTCATGTCACCCCCGTCACTTCTGTGAGGCACTCACCACTGTCCACTTATAGAAAAGGAAACAGGGTAGGAGGCAAACCACTTGAGGAAGCAGCAATAAGTGGTGGGGCCCAAGGGAAGGAGTTGGGCTCCAGAGTGGGGCTCCTAGGTACTCTCCTGGACCACACTGCCCATCATCTGAGAACAGAGAATTTCTCACACCTCCAACTGGTCTAAGGCAAAAAGTTGCTGACCACCAACACCATGGCAGCTCATGCCAATCCAGTTAGACTGCATTTCCTTTGAGAAATCTAGCTTCACTGCACTCACCCATTTTCAACCTCAAGCTCGTCCTCATTAGCTATCTTTCTATTATTTCGAGTGCTCTACAATCTGCTTCTTTGTCATTTAAAGTAGTAAATTCAACAATATAGCAGTGAAGGCAGGTCATATAACGCAGTCAAAACTAATGTAGAAATACATGCTAAAAAAGATAAACTCACCTGATTTGACTGTCCAGAAAGGTAGGGCTCAAAGTCATTGTCATGAACTGTATCCTTCTGATGCAAAGAACCATTTTGTACTAGAATAGCAGAAACAAATGTTTGCATTTTTTAAAAATTACTTTTAAGTATGGAAATTAAAGATAGCAAAGTCTATGCACATCAATTTCTGGCAGAAATTGCTTTTATTTAGAAATGGGCATAAATAGCATGGAACTAATATTTATACAACTAATTAGAACTTTCAGTCACTGAGGTTATGCATTCTGGGTAAAAATTTCATCCTTATTTGATAGATGTAAACAAAACAGAGGTGCAGACAAAATAGCGCAAGAACCCTAGAGCCATGTTTTAATAAAGTTGAAGTGGTCTAAGACTTAAGTCAAGCCCAACTGCCTGCACAGAGGGAAGAGGACCAAGCCCTGGTTAGCATAGTTGCAGCTGGGAAACAGACTGTAACTGAAAGAGGTTTCTCAGCTTATTACTTGGCTCTCTTCATATTTCCCACAGTCACACGGCTCAACCAGAAAAGGAAAGAAAATGTAAATAAAGTGCTGGGCCCTTTCCAACCGAAAACACGATGAACCATATTTGGTTACACCTGAGTCTTCCATGTAAACACGAAGTGTCACTTACAAGTTCTCACACAGTTAATTCTGGGGGTTTGCCCCAGGTCAGAACATTATGAGAGGACCAGGGACTTAGGAGACAAGGACTGTAAGTGCCCGGTGTGGAGCCCTTCCTCCAGTGCCAGCCCCTTACACATGGGCCAGGCTCAGTCACCCAGCCCCTCGGCCTCCTTCCACCCCTTTCCCCCCATCCAAAACACCCTGCGGTTCCTCTCACCTCCCGCGAAAAGTCCCCGTTTCCAACTTGTCAAATCTCCCCCAATACCACAACCTAAATAAAGTTTTATCTCCCTGAAGCTGAGGAAGTTTCCGCCTCTCAATGGGGCTTCCTAGCCCACTCTTCTCCCACATGGTCCTCACTCCACGACTTCCCGCTCCCGCCAGTACTCCGGCGCCTGCCCAGGCCCTCCCAATTCCGCTTACCTTTATTGTCTTGTCCTTTGCTTCTCTGCACCGCCGCAGGCCGGGGCGTACCAGCAGACAAAACCCGAAGGGAAGGGAAACAAAAGTTATTCCGGCGCGCTCCGGAGCGAACAGAATCGGTGGTCACACGCGACTCTGCCAGGGGACCCGACCCCAGACTCCGTTCCCGCGACCCCACATCCTGCCCCCGAGACCCAAGCCCCCAACTCCGCGACTTCGGCCCGGCCCGCTACCTGGGGGTCCACGCTGGTGGCCGACATGCTTCATGAACAGCCGGCGCGGCGCGGGGCGGGAGCGCCCGCCTCCTCGGCCTCCCGCGAGGCCGGGCCTGTCACCCGCACTCTCGCGGCCCCGGGCCCGCCGCCCCCTCCCCGGGCGCCGGCCGGGCGGCCGCGGCGGCGGCTGATGGGCGCGCGGGCCGCTCGCGGGACACGACGCAGCGCGGTAAGCAGGGACGGAACACACAGACGTGGAGCCGATCCCAATGGCGGCGTCGGTGGCAGCGACGGCGCGGACGAGGCTGCGCGACGTCAGCGCGCGCGGGGCAGGCCGGGACGCCGACGAGCAGCCACGCGCTGCGCCTGCGCACCGCAACCCGGCGGGAGGGATCTTGCGCCAGGGTCCTAGCCTCGCGCTGCATGGGCAGGGTTTGGGACGGGGCGACGCCAGGAAGTCACTAGAGCAGCGGCGGGTTAGTGTGTTTCTTAGAGGCTGGTGCTGGTGCAAGTCGCGGCCCCAATGGCACCCCGGGCTTATCCTGGTGCATGGTGCGGCCACCGCCTTAAGGCCACTTCCACAAGCTGGAGTCCTGTCTACCCTGCAGCTCGCTCCAAACGCTCCACCAACGTGCCTCTGAGAAGTGCCCAGGGTGTGAGCTTTGAGTTCTCCGGCTTTAGTCCTGGGTTTCCTGAGGTCTGTTGGTGGCTTCGCCTTCTGGGGCAGCTGTCTTCCAGAAGCCCGGGGCTCCCGAGTCCCTGAGGTCGCTGCTTCCCAGGCTCCCCAGTTGATAGCCAGTTTGCATGTTAGGTTTTTGACCTGGAATTTGGCTCCAGGGGAGGATCCTCCCTACCTTTTTCAACTAATGGTGGCCCCAGGCGTCTGTGGTGTTCCTCTGCTCTCTGTCTCCTTAGTCACATGGCCTTTTTTCCTTTACAGTAGGTCCTCGGATCCGTTCTTATGGCATGACATTCCGCGATTTTGGATTTTTGCTGTAAGTCGGAACCCCCCTGCATAAGCACCTATATCACTCACATGGAGCACGTACACAGAGTAATGAAGTGACACAGTAAAAAAATTCTTAAAAGAAAGATAGCTGAGACCGGTTTGGCTCAGTGGATAAGAGCATCGGCCTGCAGACTGAAAGGTCCCAGGTTCGATTCTGGTCAAGGGCACATACCTTGGTTGCGGGTACATTCCTAGTGGGGAGTGTGCAGGAGGCAACTGATCAATGTTTCTCTCTCATCGATGTTTCTAGCTCTCTCTCTCTCTCTCTCTCTCTCTCTCTCTCTCTCGCGCTCTCTCTCCCTTTCTGTAAAAAAATCAATAAAATATATTTTAAAAAATTTAAAAGAAAGATAACAATTCCTGATCTTTACTTGTGGTAAATAAATTAAAAAAAACATAAAGCACATATGTACATACATCGAAAATGACAGAATTTTTTTTTTTTATAACTACTGTAAATGGGAGCTGGCGATGAAACCACAGAATGAAGTAGGTGGAGTCCAGTGTAACTTGAGAACTGCCTGTATTGGGTTTAGGGTCCACCCTAATCCAATGTGACCTCTTTTTAACATCATTCTATTTGCAAAGACCGTAATTTCAAATGAAGTCCCAATCACGGTACACAATTTTGGGGACACTATTTAGCCCAGGACAAGGATCACAGGTGATGTCAAATGGAAAATTTGGAAAGCATCCAAGGGCTGAGCTGGGTTCCACCCACAATGTGATAGGAGTAGCCCCCGAAAACCAGAGGGCTGAGGAGGCCGGGTCACACAGGCTACTGGTTGGGGATGTGAGCAGGAGGCAGGATGGGTCCCAACCAGCAGCAAACTTATGGGTCACAAAGCAACTTGAATGTATGGACTGCATGGGCCCCACGAAAAGGATGGGAAAACCTGCCCCAATCTTAACCCTCCCAGGCCAGCTCCTCCAGGACTAGGAGGACTGGGCCCTGCAGGCTCGGAACAGAGCAACTCCTGGCACAGAGAGGGTGTGTGAAGGCTTCAAGTGACCCTGACCAGCTTAGGCTTTGGAAAACCACGTTAGGGGTGACCCAGCCGGGGTCTATGCTGTGCTGGTACCAACAGCTTCTCACGACTACCTGGAACACTACTTTTGCCCTCTCCACCTGACCCCTGTTCATCCTTTGGACTCAGGGAGAGCTGAGTCCATGCAGGCATGTGGCACATAGGTGTCCAGTTGTGCATGTCAGAGAGCCCACCCCATCCTGGGCCTGCCACCCTCAGACAGGCACCCCTCCTCCCCATATCACTGCTGTACCCAGCTGGAACGGGATTTTTCTAAACATACTCAGGATGAAAGGTTTGATTTTCTATTTATCTCAAGAAGTACAGGTACTTGGCTAAAAACCTCACCTTTGCCCTGGCTGGTATGGATAAAAAAAGGGCCACATGCCAACCTCACTAGTTCAGGGAAGACCTGTGTAGCTGTTTTGAAGAACTAAAGTAACCACAAAGCATGGTCTGAAATTAAACTTTTAACTAAAAGCATTCATGGTAGGTAGTCATGTCCCAGGCCAGTATCTTCACTGACAAAGATCAATCTTTACCTTAACTGAGCTTATTATCTTTTTGCATCTATGATAACATATCAGTGTTAAAGTAATTTCCCTTTTTTCAGACCCCCTCAAAGCACAGACATCACTCAGCGGAGATCATAAATCCCCTCATTGTTATTGGGTTAATTCTTGACTGTTAACTATCCTGCACCTACCTAAGTAAAAGAAGTATATGTCTATCTTTTACTTTTTATCCAATCTCAGAGGTTTCCCACTTTGCTTTCTCCCACCCCCACCCACTAATCTATCACCAATAGATTTCTTTTCTCCTCCTTTAATTTTAATGTATAAAACAAGGTAGAAAACTGCCATTCTCCAGAGCATTATCCCAAATACATTGAGATTCTGTTTTCTGGCAATGGTCGACAGTTTGGCTCAAATAAACTCACAAAAACTCTTTACAGTTTTGAATGCTCTTGTGTTAACACCAGTGTGGCTCAGTGGTTGAGTGTTGACCCATGAACCAAGAGGTCACCATTTGATTCCTGGTCAGGACACATCCTCAGGTTGTGGGCTTGATCCCCAAAAGGAGCATGCAGGAGGAAGCCAATCAATGATTCCCTCATAGATGTTTCTTTCTTTCCCTCTCTCTAAAATCAATTTTTTTTAAATTAAAAAAAAAGTCAACAACCCACCTTTGAACTCAAAGGTACAAGGTGGGTGGCAGAAGATACTACCCCCATCCACAGTCCCACTATTGAGGGAGCTGGGGTTCTCCGTACCCTCTGCTCCAACTGCACATGTAAGCACGGAGTATTCCCTATTCCATTGTCTGGCCAGCATGTGGTTCTAAGTCTCATTGAATGCCTACTGCCCACTCCCATGTCCTTCCCATGGTCAAACCCAGGCTCACTGTAGTGAGTGTACTGGGCCTGAGGAATGTGTACACCTGTGCAAGGACACTTGGTGGGAGGTTCCTGCAGGTGGGGCCACTGGGTCAAAGAGCACTCACATTGACCACCAATGATAGATCTGGCAGATCACCATCAACAGAGGCTGGGCCCAGGAGTCAGATCTCCATCTGAGCAGGGGTGTGGGGAGTCTCTGCATTCAGGTGACCACCTGGCTGGAGCAAATCCCCCCTAGGTGTTGGACACAGCTCAGCCAACAGCTGGCCTCTAGAAGCCTGCAAAATACCCATCTACCCAAGAGCAGTGAAGATGCCCACTCAGCACTGGTTGCTCCTGGTCACCTCGGCTAAACTCTAGCTCATGCCTAACCCAGAAGCCCCTCCTTGTGCATTCTGAGGAGCTGCTTGGTTTCTAACAAATCCTCATATTCTCAGGGTTCCTGCTGCTCCCGCACCAGAGAAACCCTACCTTGCTTTTATGAGTCACAGCACTTTATAGCTGTGAAACTTCCTCTCTTTAAATACCTGATCGGGACAACTGAAATAGACAACCTCCATCATTCAGACCACCTGAAATCTGAATGGATATTCTACAACTAGAGAAATAAAGAAGAAAGCACATCAAGACTGGTAGGAGGGGTAGAGGCGCAGAACAGGCTGGTCTGACATCCACATGTGGCAGGGTGTTTGGGTTTTTTTTTTCATCTTTATTGTTGAAAGTATTACAAATGTTCCCTTTTTCTCCCCATTGACCCCTTCTATCCCACCCCTGGCCTTTACCACCCTGTTGTCTGTGTCCATGAGTTATGCATATATGCATACAAGTCCTTTGGCTGATCACTTCCCACTCACCTGTCTTTCTTTTGAGAATCCACAGTCTATTCTATCCTTCTATGTCTTTGGATCTATTTTGTTCATTAGATTCCACATATGAGTGACATCGTGTGATTTTTGTCTTTCTGTGACCGGCTTATTTCACTTAGCATAATACTCTCCAGGTCCCTCCATGCTGTCTCAAAGGGTAAGAGATCCTTCATATACATATCCTATATAATAAAAGCCTAATATGCTAAGTGTCTGGTTGGCCAGTCAGCTATTCAACCAATCAAAGTGTAATATGCTAATGTTATGCGAAGAGCATTCAACCACTTGCTATGACATGCACTGACCACCAGGGGAAAGGCGCTCTGACCTGTAGGTTAGCTGGCTGTTGAGTCCAGATGATCAGGACTGAACAAGATGGGCCAGACATGCCCTGGAGCCCTCCTGTGTCTCTCCTCAGCTCTGATTGTGCACTGGTGGGTTCCCTCAGCCTGGCCTGTACCCTCTCACATTTGGTCTGACTGCAGAACGACAGTCACTATGACACACACTGACCACCAGGGGGCAGATGCTCAATGCAGGAGCTGCTGTGGGAGCCCTGACCCACGAGGTTCAGGGTTCAGGTTCTAGAGGAGGCAGCACGCAAATGAAAAGAGAGACTAGAAAAGTATTAATTTGATGACATTGGGGGGCCAGGCGGGAGCCTTCCTCTAGTGAGAAGACTACCCCTTCCTTTGGCTTTACCATCGCTTTTATTCAGCTTTGGGATATACCTTTTGCCCTGAAGCAGACAATTCCAGTAACAAGTAGATTATCTTATCAGTAAGGATTTACATGATTATTTGATGGGGAAGTTGCTTCAGCTACCATTGTCTCAATTAGATAGGGGGTGGCTGGCTCTGACCTTTCAGAGCTTCAAGGTTGACCAACCTTCCCAGTTCCTTGTCCACACTTTATATCAGTGAGACAATTATTGGTTTCTGGCAAGCTGCCCCCTGGTGATCAGTGCTCTCCCACAGGGAGAGCATTGCTCAGCCAGAAGCTGGGCTCATCGCTGGCAAGCGCAGTGGCAGTGGCAGGAGCCTCTCCAGCTTCCATGGCAGTCAGACATCCCTCAAGGGCTCCCAGACTGTGAGAGGGTGCAGGCCCCCAAGTGCTTGAATTTTGTGCACTGGAGCTCTAGTACATATATATTATTATGCGAGAGGCCTGGTGCATGAAATTCATGCACAGGGATGTGTGTGTCTCTCAGCCCAGCCTGCACCCTCTCCAATCTGGGACTCCTCAAGGGATGTCCATTAGGCCTGATCCCAGTTGGACATCCCTCTCACAATCCAGGACTGCTGGTTCCCAACCACTTGCCTGCCTACTTGCCTGAATGCCCCTAACTGCTTCTACCTGCCAACCTGATCACCCCTTAACCACTCCCCTGCCAACCTGGTCACCCACAACTGCCCTTCTCTGATGGCCATCTTGTGGCATCCATCTTTGACCACATGGGGATGGCCATCTTGTGTGTTGGAGTGATGGTCAATTTGCATATTGCCTCTTTATTATGTAGGATATACATATTATTGATTTCCAGGAGGAAGGGAAAGGGAGAGAGGGATAGAAACATCAATGATGAAAGAGAATCATTGATAATCTGCCTCCTGTATGCCCCATACTGGGGATGGAGCCCATAGCCTGGGCATTGCCCTCACTATAAATTGAACTGTGATTCCTGTTTCATAGGTTCACGCTTAACAACTGAGCCATGCTGGCTGAGTGAGATCCTTCTTTTTTACTGCTGCATAGTATTCCATGGTATAACTGCACCACAGCTTTCTTATCTACTCATCTTCTGATGGGCACTTGGCTGTTTCCAGATCCTAGATATTGTAAATTGTGCTGCTATGAACATTGAGGTGCATATATTCTTTCTGATTGGTGTTTCAGGCTTTTTAGGATATATTCCTAGAAGTAGGATCATTAGGTCAAATGGCAGTTCCATATTTAATATTTTGAGGAAACTCCATACTGATTTCCATAATGGCTGCACCAGTCTGCATTCCCACCAGCAGTGTGCTAGGTTTCCCTTTTGTTCACATCTTTGCCAGCTCTTGCCATTTGTTGATTTGGTCTAACTGCGGAACATTCTGACAGGTATGAGATGATATCTCATTGTCATTTTAATTTGCATCTCTCTGATGATCAGTGACTTTGAGCATTTTTTCATATGCCTCTTGGTTTTTTATTTCTTTTCTTCTTTTTTTTTTTGCCTCTTGGTTTTTTTATATGTTCACTTTGAAGAAGTGTCTATTTAGATGCTTTACCCATTTTTAATTGGATTGTTTATCTTCTTTTTGTTAAATTGTATGAGTTGCTTATATATTTTGGAAATTAACCCTTTCTCAGATGTATCATCCTATATAATAAAAATCCAGGTGGCGTCATGTGATGTCATCAAAAGATGGCTGCCACAAGATAGCCAGAAGGGGAGGGCATTTGTGGGCAATCAGGCCAGCAGGGGAGGGCAGTTGAGGTTGATATCAGGCCTGCAGGCAAGCGGTTAAGAGCCAGCAGTCCCAGATTGTGAGAGGGATGTCCGACTGCTGGTTTAGGCCCTATCCCTGTGGAGTCCCAGATTGGAAAGGGTGCAGGCTGGGCTAATGGATATCTCCCCCTCCCCCTGCCATGCATGAATCTCATGCATTAGGCCTTTAGTTGCCAAATATGTTCTCCCATACAGTGGGTTCCCTTTTCATTTTGTTGATGGTTTCCTTTGTTGTGCAGAAGTTTTTTTATTTTGATATAATCCCATTTGTTTATTTTTTCCTTAGTTTCCTTTAACCTAGAAGACTTATCCGTAAACACACTGCTATAAGAGATGTCTGAGATTTTGCTGCCTATGATTTCTTCTAGGATTTTTGTGATTCCATGACTTAACCCTTTAGATCTTTTATCCATTTTGAGTTTATTCTTATGTGTGTTGTAAATTGGTGGTCTAGTTTCATTTTTTTGCATGTATCTGATCAATTTTCCCAACACCATTTATTAAAGAGACTGGCTTGACTCCATTGTATACTCTTGCTTCCTTTGTCAAATATCAATTGAGATTAATGGTTTGGGTCAATTTCTGGGTTCACTATTCTGTTTCATTGATCCTTATGCCTGTTCCTGTGCCAGTACCAGGCTGTTTTGATTACAGTGACATTGTAGTATAAGTTGAAGTCTGGTATTAGGATTCTTCCAACTTTGTTCTTCTTTCTCAAGATTGTTGTGGCTATTCAGAGTCTCTTTTGATTTCATATAAATTTTTGGAATATTTGTTCTATATCTGTGAAATTTGCTGTTGGTACTTTAATAGAAATTGAATTGAATCTGTAGATTGCTTTGGGTAGTGTGGATATTTTAAAGATATTAATTCTACCAATCCATGAACACTGTATATCCGTTCACTTGTTTATATCTTATTCTATCTCTTTTTTCAACATCTGTAGTTTTCTGAGTACAGGTCTTTTGCCTCCTTGGATAAGTTTATTCCTAAGCATTTTAAATTTTTGTTGCAATGATTAATGAGATTGCTTAATTAGTTTCTCTTTCTGAGAATTAATTATTGGTGTATAAAAAAACCATCAACTTCTGGGTGTTGATTTTGTATCCTGCTACATTGCCAAATTCATATATTAATTCTTGTAGTGTTTTGATAGAGTCTTTAGGGTTTTCTATGTGCAATAACATGTCATCTGCGAATAATGAGAGTTTTACTTGCTCATTTCCAATTTGGATGCCTTTTATTTCTTCTTCTTGTCTGATTGCTGTGGTTAGGACTTTCAGTACTATGTTGAATAGGAGTGGTAAAGCAGATATCCCTATCTTATTCCTGTTCTAAAGGGAAATGCTTTTAGTTTTTGCACATGGAGTATGATGCTCACTGTAGATTTGTTATATACGGCTTTTATCATGTTGAGATATGCTCCCTATGTTCCCACTTTGCTGAAAGTTTTTATCAAAAATGGGCATTGGGAAAAATAAAGGTGGCGGCATAGCTGAACACCTAAACTTCTGCCTCGAACAGCAATTTTAAAACTACAGCTAAAAGATAGAATGGACACCATCCAGAACCACAGGAAAGCTGAATGAGTAGAAATTATACAACTAGAAGGAAAGAGAGGGGCTCACAGAGACTCAGCAAAAAGCTGAGTTATGGAGAGGACAGGTGGCGAAATGCCTGGCTGGCTTCCTCTAGTGGGAGGGAGACGGAAACTCCCGACTACACTGAACCTCACTTCTGTCTGCACTGAACCCCAGTTCCAGGTGAGACTCATACAGGGGGAGTCTGGACTGTCAGGAAAAGGGAGGAGTGCGTGGAATCTCAGGGGAGCCATGAAAGGCAGAGGTCTCAAGGTGTGCATGCAAGTGCACACAGAGAGGATTGATTGCTGACTGTGCCACTGGCTTTCTCTAGCGGGAGGAAAATAGAACCGCCTGACTGTACTGAACTCCAGTTCTGACTGCACTGAACCGCAGTTTTAGACAAGACCCTGGGGACCCAGACTTATATGGGTCCCTGGAGCACACAGAAACTCAAAGGAGCTGTGAAAGGCAGAGATCTGGAGGTGCACTTGTGAGTGTGCACAGAGAGGGCTGCAGCGATTACCAAGGGACATTGAGACCCAGGGGTCTCATAGGGCAGGGCTGACGGGAAGCCAAGGCTGTCTGCTCAGCCCTGAGACTCTGCCCCATCCAAGCTGAGCACAGAGGCTTTTGCAATTTTGTAAGTCTTGACTCATAGGGCACAAAAGTTCTCCCAGCATAGACACAGCTGATCCTCACGGCCAACTGGCCTGGAGATCAATTCCCCCCAGTAATACCAACAACAATCAAGACCTAACTACAACAAGGCTGTACACACAGTCCACAAAGGGGTACATCAAGAGAGTCCACCTCAGGTAACTGGGGAGGCAAAGCTACTGGGCCATATAGGACAACTAGCATACAAAGCTACTCTACCAACTCAGGGAACAGCAAAAATGTGGAGACAAAGAAACAGTTCACACATGAAAGAAATGGAGGAAAACAAATGACTAGATATAAAATTCAAAACATGGTTATAAGATTTTTGAAGAATTTCCTAGAAAAGATGGATAAATTTAGCGAGACCCAAGAGGAGTTGAAAAAGGACCAACTAGAAATTAAATATACACTGACTGAAATAAAAAATATTGTACAGAGACCTAACAGCAGACTAGAGGAACCCAAGAATCAAGTCAAAGATTTGAAATACAAAGAAGCAGAAAACACTCAACTGGAAAATAAAAAAGAATCCAAAAATTGGAAGATAGTGTAAGGATCCCCTGGGACAACTTCAAGCATACCAACGTCTGAATTATAGGGGTGCCAGAAGAAAAAAGAGAGCAAGATACTGGAAACCTATTTGAAGAAATAATGACTGAAAACTTCCCACACCTGGTGAAAGAAATAGACTTACAAGTCCAGGAAGCACACAGAACCACAAACAAAAGGGATCCAAAGAGGACCACACCAAGACACATCATAATTAAAATACCAAGAGCAAAAGACAAAGAGAGAATATTAAAAGCAGCAAGAGAATAACAGTTAATTACCTACAAGAGAGCACCCATACAATTGTCAGCTGATTTCTCAACAGAAACTATGCAGGCCGGAAGGGAGTGGCAAGAAATATTCAAAGTGATGAATAGCAAGAACCTACAACCAAGATTACTCTACCTAGCAAAGCTATCATTCAGAATTGAAGGTCAGATAAAGAGCTTTACGGATAAGAAAAAACTAAAGGAGTTTATCAGCACCAAACCAGTATTATATGAAATGCTAAAAGGTATTCTTTAAGAAGGGGAAGAAGAAGAAAAAGGTAAAGATAAAAATTAGGAACAACAAATATATATCTATCAACAAGTGAATCTAAAATTTAAGTGAATTGAAAATCTGTTGAACAGAATAAACTGGTGAATATAATAGAATCAGGGGCACAGAAAGGGCGTGGACTGATAATTCTCAGAGGGAAAGAGGTGAGGGGGTGCAGGGAGAGACTGGACAAAAATCATACACCTATGAATGAGGACAATTCGGGGGAAGTAAGGGCAGAGGGTGGAGTGGGAGGCAGGTAGAGGGGAGTTATTGGGGGGGGGAAAGGAGGAACATTTGTAATAATCTGAACAATAAAGATTTATTTATTTTTTAATATATATTTTATTATTTAAAGTATTACAAATAGAGTACATATGTCTCCTTTTTTTCCCCCCATATTGAGCTCCCCCTGGCCTTCCTCACCCCCCAGTACATGCCCTCACCTGTCCTCCACCAATGTCCTATATCTATTGGCTATGCTTACATACATGCATACAAGTCCTTCGATTGATCTCTTACAGGCCCCCCCCACGGCCCCTCCTGCCACAACCACCCCTGCCTTCCCACTGTAGTATGACAGTCTGTTCATTGCTTCTTTGCCTCTGTATCTGTTTCTCTCCTCCCCTGCCCCGAATCTTTTCTTTAGAAATAAACTTATGAGAACAAAAATATTTGAGTCCCAGTTTCAATGTCAACAGTTCCTTATGTGTATCAATGCTATCTGGATAGTGGACAAATGGTGACAATACAGGTCCGACCCTTTCTGCTTTGGTCCTAGGCATCCTGTAGTGACACACAGCTGCAGACTGCTTGCATGGCAAGGCATTGTCAATGTTCAAATTATGAACAACAATACATATCTATCAATGAGTGAATTTAAAAATCAAGTGAATAAAAAATCTGATGAACAGAATAAACTGGTGAAAATAATAGAATCAGGGGCATAGAGAGGGAGTGTACTAACATTTCTCAGGGGGTAGGGATAAGGGTGGTGCAGGAAAAGACTGGACAAAAATCGTACACCTATGGATGCGGACAATATGGGGGGGAGGTAAGGGCAGAGGGTGGGGTGGGAACCGGGTGAAGGGGAGCTATGGGGGGAAAAAGAGGAACAATTGTAATAATCTGAACAATAAAGATTTATTAATTAAAAACAAATAAAAATGAACCAAATAATTACAAAAAAATGGGCATTGGATTTGTAGAATAATTTTTCTACATCTATTGATATGATCTTATGATTTTTATCTTTTAATTTATGTGATCTATCACATTATTGATTTGGGAATATTGTACCAGCCTTGCATCCTTCAAATAAATCCCACTTGAACCGAGACTGGTTTGGCTTAGTGGATAGAGCGTCGGCTTGGGGACTGAAAGGTCTCAGGTTTGATTCTGGTTAAGGGCATGTACATTGGTTGCAGGCACATCCCCAGTAGGGGGCGTGCAAGAGGCAGCTGATCGATGTCTCTTTCTCATTGATGTTTCTGGCTTTCTATCCCTTTCCTTCTTCTCTGTGGAAAATCAATAAAATATATTTTTTAAAAAATCCCACTTGATCATGGTGTATGATCTCTTTAATATATTGCTGGATGCGATTTCCTAATATTTTGTTGAGGATTTTAGCATCTATGTTCATCAGGGATATTGGCCTGTAATTCTTTTTCTTTGTAGTGTCTTTTTCTGGTTTTGGAATTAGGATAATGCTGGCCTCATAAAAAGAGTTTGGAAGTGTTCCTTCCTCTTGCATTTTCTGAAATAGTTTGAGGAATAGAGGTGTTAGTTTTTCTTTGAATGTTTGGTAAAACTCCCCTGTGAAGCCATCTGGACCCAGGCTTTTGTTTGCTGGGAGATTTTCAATTACTGTGTCTATTTCATCAGTTGTTATTGGCCTATTTTTTTATTTTTCCTGATTCCGTTTTTGGAAGATTGTATTTTTCTAGAAATTTTTCTATTTCATCCACATTATCTAGTTTTTTGGCATATAGTTGTTCATGGTATTTTCTTACAACCCTTTTTTTATTTCTGTGGCGTCAGTGGTTACTTCTTTGCTTTAGTTTCTGATTTTATTTATTTAGTTTCTCTCTCTTATTTCCTGATGAATCTGGCTAATGAAACCAGAAGTTTGAATCCATGTACCGAACCACTAGTTGTATAACAACATGCTATCTAGCCTCCATGTGTTTGAATGTTTTTGGGTGTTTTTACTGTATTTTATTTCTAATTTAAGTTCACTGTGATCTGAGAAGATGCTTGATATAATTTCAGTCTTCTTGAATTTATAGAGACTTATTTTGTGTCCTAACATGTGGTCTATCTTTGTGACTGATCCATGTGCAGTTGAGAAGATTGTATTTTCTGCAGCTTGGGATGAAATGTTCTATATATGCCAATTAAATCCATCTGATCTAGTGTGTCCTTTAGAGTCATTATTTCCTTGTTAAGTTTTTGTCTGGAAGATCTAGCCAGTAAAGTCAGTGAGATGTTAAAGTTCCCTACTATTGTTGTCAAACTCTCCCTTAAAGTCCTCTAGAAGTCTTCATATGTACTTAGGTGCTCCTATATTGGGTGCATATGTTTTACCAGGGTTATATCCTCTTGTTGGATCGACCCTTTGGTATTATGTAGTGATCTTTGTTGTCTCTTCTGATGGCCTTCATTTTGAAGTCTATTTTGTCAGATATGAATGTTACTACTCAGCATTTTTTACTTTTACATTTGCATGGAAATTTTTTTTCCATCCCTTCACTCTCATCCTGTGTGTATCTTTTGTTCTGAGGTGGTTCTCTTGTAGACAGCATATAGTAGGGTCATGTTTTCATATCCATTCAGCTAAACTACACCTTTTGAATGGGCTTTTAATCCATTTACATTAAGGTTATTGTTGACTACAGGCCCAATGCAGAAAATTGTGCGGGTAGGTTCCCTAGGCCTAGCCTGCAATCAGGGACATCTTCTGCCCATTAGCCAGTCCCCAGGCAGCAACAGCAGGGTGGCAGTGGCAGCGGTGGCGGTACCTGCGTGAGCTGCCCTGAGCAGGCAGGGAGGTGAAGTCACTGGCACCTGCTTTTCTGCCGGCCTGAGCCCCTGAGCAGACAGGGATGAGCTGGGCATCCCAATAGGCTGACAGGCAGCCTGGTCCATCCACCACCCATTCTGGTTTCTCCATTCACCATCACTGATCCATCAGAGCCTACAGGCGGGCGGGTGTGTGTGTGTGGGGGGGGAGGGACCAAGAAGTCAGCAATGGTGAATGGAGGAACCCACTTGTCAGTCTCCAGTCCCACCCTGCCACCATTCACCTGCTTTCCAGTGGTTCCCTGTTTGCCTGAGGGTGGGCATGGGGATGGAGTGGAGAGGAGAGGGACTGAGAGGTGGTCAATGTACCTCATGGGGACTGGTCAAGCAGTCATTCCAGTTGTTATGTCCCTGGCCTTTTATTATATAGGATAGGTGCTTATTTATTGCCATTTTAAATTCTATATTTCTCTATTTCTTCTTCTCCTTACAGCAGTCCCTTTAGCATTTCTTGTAAGGCTGGCTTGGTGGTGATGTACTCCTTTAGCTTTTTATTATCTGGGAAGCTCTTTATTTGACCATCTATTTTGAATGATAGCTTTGCTGGATATAGAAATCTTGGTTTCAGATCCTTGCTGTCCATTACCTTGAGTACTTCATGTCATTGCCTTCTGGCCTGTAGAGTTTCTTTCTTTTTCTTTTTAAAATATATTTTATTGATTTTTTTTATAGAGAGGAAGGGAGAGGGATAGAGAGGGGATGGAGTACTAGAAACATCAATGAGAGAGAAACATCGATCAGCCACCTCCTGCACGCCCCCCCACTGGGGATGTGCCCGAAACCAGGATACATGCCCTTGACCAGAATCGAACCTGGGACTTTTCAATTTGCAGGCTGACGCTTTTTCCATTGAGCCAAACCGGTTTCGGCTGACCTGTAGAGTTTCTGATGAGAAATCAAGTGTCAGCCTTATGGGTGTTCCTTTGTAGGTAATAGTTTGTTTTTCTCTTGCTGCTTTTAAGATTCTCCCTTTATCTTTAATTTTTGGCATTTAAATATATACATATATATATATTGTTGAGTTTTTACAGAAAGGAAGGTAGAGGGAGAGAGTGTCAGAAACATTGATGAGAGAGAAACATCAACTAGCTGCCTCTTGCACACCCCCTACTGGGGATATGTCTGCAACCAAAGTACATACCCTTGATCAGAATCAAACCTGGGACCCTTGAATCTGCAGGCTGATGCTCTATCCACTGAGCAAAACCAGCTAGGGCAATTTTTGGCATGTTAATTATGATGTGTCTGGGTTTGGGCCTGTTTGGGTTCTTCTTACTTGGTGTTCTCTGTGCCTTCTGGACTTGTGTGACTTTTTCCTTTACCAAGTTAGGGAAGTTTTCTTCAAACGTGTTCTTTATTCTGCTCTCTCTTTCTGCCTCTTCTGGCGCACTTTCTATTTGAATATTGTTACATTTCATATTGTCCATCAGCTTCCTTAAGCTGTCCTCCTGTTGTGTGTTTTTTTTTTAATTCCTTCCAATGTGTTCTTTATTTATGCCATGCTATTCTTTATTTGTTTTTGTAGTTACTACATCTTTTCTCATGCTTTAAAGCACTTTTACCATCATTACTATGATATCCGTATCAGATAAATTTCTTATCTCCATTTCATTTGTCTCTTCTTCTGGAGAATCTTGTTGTCCTTTCATTTGGGGGCTGTTTCTTTGTCTCCTCATTTTGGCTGCCTGATTAGATTTATGACTATGTATTAGGTAGATCTGCTACACCTCTCAATCTCTAGTGTAGGACAGTGTTTCTGACTAGTTAGACCAGACAAAGATTCAAAACCTCCAGAGACTGCCTCTATCTACAGACTGATAGGATTTTTTCTTGAATTGCCCTCAGGCAATTGTCCATAAGTAGGGGAAGAGTTTTTTTTCTTTTTTAAATTAAATTTTTATTATTCAGATTATTACATTTGTTTCTCTTTTTTCCCCTCCATAGCACCCCTCCACCTGGCTCCCACCCATCCCTCTACCCTTGTTGTGACCAACCCATAGCAAACGGGGAGTGGGAACAGTCGGAATCAAGGATTTGATTCCCCTATAAGACCAGTAGGGAATGTAGAGGGGCAAGGATCAGACTGCATTTCCCCATAAAGAATGAATCAGGGTCACGGTGCCCTCAGGCCTGGAGGCAGAAGGAATGGGGGGTTTCAGAACACCAGGTGCCTGAAGGCACCCCCGGCCTTGAGAAGCCATAAAGTTTGACAAACAACTCCTGTAAGGACAACCGTTATCTAGACTGCTTACTTACATAACCAAAAAGCTTAGACAAAGAGTCAGTATATGAAATTTAGTAATGCTTAGCCAATTAAAGTTAGCCAAGTCCTCCTGCGCTGATGATAAAAAGCACTTGCTGCAGAGGTTCGGGGCTCTCGTGCTTCCCTGCTGTGTCAGTGGAACCGGGAGCCCGGACTCGAGCCCGGACTCGAGTTCGTAATGAAGGCTTCCTAAATTTTCCAATTGGCTGTCTGGTGGTCATCTGTCTCGGGTCGCCCCATTACATCTGGAGGCCTCCCAGCAAGATACCCTGGCTGAGTGGACAGGGCTGGACACCCCAGAGAGGACACTCTAGTTTCCGTCCCAGGTTCCAAGGGGGACAGAGTGATCTCCTCACTCTGGGAGATCGAACGGCAATCCGATCGATTGAAGCCATCTGGGCCTCAGGTTGAGCCTCTGCTCTGCTTTTGGAGTATGTTGTGAGCCCCAGCATGCTTGGTCTGCAATAAACCCCTTGCTGTGTGCATGAGAACGTCTCTTGGAGTCTTCCATGGAGCGGCGAGCGTTTCGACCCTAACATTTGGAGGTTCCACCGAGATCAGCTCAGGCCGCCCAGGAGGCCCTCAACAGACGCTTCTCGGGGTAAGTTATGGCGCCTTATAGATAGCGGTCGCTTAGAAATTAGGGTTTAGACATCTGTCTGAGCTGGCAAATTTGTTTGGTTTGGTGGCTGTCGGGGAGGGGCGTGAGTCTCCCCCGACTGCGGCTGACAGACGTGTCCGGGAGCTGCAGGCCACATCCCCGGGGGACCCCCTGGTGGAATCTGGAGAGGACCGGGGACGCCTGGACTCCTCTCATCTGCTTAATATTGATTCAGTAACTCTGTTGCCAGCCAGGTCAGTTTTGCCGGCTAGTCCGTTTTGGTTTCTGTCTGAACGTTGTGTGTCTGTTGTTGTTTTTGTCTTAATTGTAATTGTCTGCTTGTGTGTCATCATGGGTCAGACCACCTCGACTCCCTTGTCTCTGACCCTGGTCGGAGGTAAGGGACCGAGCGCAAAATCTGTAGATAAAGGTTGCCAATCCAGGGAAATTTAAACAAAGGCTTGTTGGGTTAACATTAGTCATAATTAACTACTTTGTACACTGCCTTTTTCAGCCCTGCTATGATCCCGAGAACTACAACCTGCCTACTCTTTGTGATAGATTTACAGTGGGTCTCTGCGGGAGGAAGAGAGCTAAAAACTGCTCCGGAGCTAGTATAAGAAAGGGTAGAGGTAGTAGAATTAACTCTCAGCCTGCTGAGATAGAGAAGCCCTAGGCTGGGGGACAGGGGATGGTTGGAGATATCAGAAGTGGTAAAGGTTGAGATCTTTTTGGGCCTTAGAGTAAAGAAGGAAAATCCAGGAGGAAGAGCAGTTGTTCCTTAAGTGTAAAAAGACATAGTTATACAGGATCTCAGATTGCTTGCCTTATTTCCCCTGCTAAAGACAGAGTAAATAGTTAATGCAGAAGAAGGAGGGGGAGAGGGCATCAGCGAGGACAGCAGGGAGAGATAGGTTTTTGTTGATTTTGCTGGCTACAACCCGCTCTGCAGGCGTCCTTGGTTTCTTGCTTATCTGAACTATGCTACTACAAAACACAGTGGATCTTCTTCTGCCCCGTTTTCTTCTTTTTTTACTTCACTTTTTTTTATTAATTTTTATTAATTTTTTTATACATATCTCCCCATTGCCCCCCCTCCCTCCCAGGCGTACCCCGACCCCCCAGTGTCTGTGATCATTGGTTATGTTTATAAGCATGCATACAAGTCCTTTGATTGATCACTTATTTACCTCACCTAACTTTAATCTTTCTGCTATAATTTCACAGTCTGTTTGATGCTTTATGATTTTTGTCCTCCTGAGAATTATCAATCAGTCTACTCCCTTTCTGTGCTCCTGATTCTATTATATTCACCAGTTTATTCTGTTGATCAGATTTTTAATTCACTTAATTTTTAGATTCACTTGTTGACAGATGTGTATTTGTTGTTCATAATTTTTTGTCTTTTACCTTTTTCTTCTTCCTCTTCTAAAAGGGTACCTTTCAGCATTTCATATAATACTGGTTTGGAGTTGATGAACTCCTTTAGCTTTTTCTTCTCTGTGAAGGTCTTTATCTGCCCTTCAATTCTGAATGATAGCTTTGCTGGATAGATTATTCTTGGTTGTAGGTTCTTGTTGTTCATCACGTTGAATATTTCTTGCCACTCCCGTCTGGCCTGCATCGTTTCTGTTGAGAAATCAGCTGACAGTCGTATGGGTGCTCCCTTGAAGGTAATAAACTGTTTTTCTCTTGCTGCTTTTAATATTCTCTCTTTCTCTTTTGCTCTTGGCATTTTAATTATGATGTGTCTTGGTGTAGTCCTCTTTGGGTTCCTTTTCTTTGGGGTTCTGTGTGCTTCCTCGACTTGTAAGTCTATTTCTTTTACCAGATGTGGGAAGTTTTCAGTCATTATTTCTTTAAACAGGTTTTCAGTATCTTGCTCTCTCTCTTCTTCTGGCACCCCCACAATTCTGATGTTGGTACGCTTGAAGCTGTCCCAGAGGCTCCTTACATTATCTTCACATTTTTGGATTCTTTTCCCTTCTTGCTTTTCCAGTTGAATGTTTTCTGCTTCTTTATATTTCAAATTTTTGACTTGATCCTTGCCTTTCTCTAGTCTGCTGTTAGTACTCTGCATAATAGTTTTTATTTCAGTCAGTGTATCACTAAATTTATCCATCTTTTCTAGCATATTCTTGCAAAACCTTATAAGCGTGGTTTTGAACTCTATATCCAGTCGTTTTTTTTCCTCCATTTCTTTTGCTTGTAATCCCTTCCCTTGTCTCGGCATTTTCACTGTGCCGGGGAAACTTCTGTGCTGGATTCAGCCGCAGAAGCCTCTGCTGAGCTTGGGAGGGGTGGAGTCTCAGGGCTTAAGGGACCGCCTTGCCTTCCAGTCGGCCCCGCCCTCCACGGCCCCTGAGTCTCACGTGACTGGGTAATGGCTGGAGCGGTCCTTGTGCGCTCGCGCACCGCAGCGCCTCCAACCGCTGCCTTTCCGGCTCCCCTGCGAACCAGGACCACAGGAGTCTAGGTCCCCAGGGTTTCGCCCAAAACAGGGGCCCAGTGGACTCAGAAGCGGCGCAGTTCGGAGGGTCTGTCTCCCGCCCACTCACGAAAGCCAGCGGCACAATCAGCAATCCGTCCTCCGCGTGGTGCCGTGCGCGACCAGACCTCCGATCCTTTGCAACTCCCCTAAATTTCCGTGCACTTCTCCCTTTTCACAGTCCAAACTCCCCCCGTATGAGTTTCGGCTGGATCTGGGGTTTAGTGTCGTAAGATAAGGGGTTCAATGCCGTTGGGAGTCTCCGTTTCCCTCCCGCCAGAGAAAGCCAGCCAGGTTCTCCGGCACCCGCTCTCTCAGCGCGCGTCTCCGTACCTCGGCTTTTTGCAGCTCCTCTGGGTTTCTGTGAGCCCCTCTCTTTCCTTCTAGTTGTAGAATTTCCACTCAGCCAGCTTTCCTGTGGTTCTGGATGATGTCCGTTCTGTCTTTTAGTTTTAGTTTTGAAATTGTTGTGCGAGGCAGCAGTGCAGGTGTTTACCTATGCCGCCATCTTGGATTTCTCCCCGTTTTCTTCTTTTTAACCCTTCCCATACATGTAAAGAAAATCTCATTGTCCAATCTGGCAGGGTAGGGTTACTGGATACATCTTGGGCAGTGGTAGAATATTCAGCAAAGGAACTTTAAGCTCAGAAATTCTAGCTATTTACTTGTTAGGAATCATTAAAGGATTGAGATTTTAAAGAATAAGGAATACTGAGTAGAAGGTCTAAGGCATGGTTATACATTTTTAAAGTATGTTATTTTTAAAGGACATAGAAAGAAGGTTTAAAGGCTAATTTGGAAGTAAAAATGTAATAAAGGATTACGTATGTACTAAGAAGGAGAAGAGAATATTGTAAGGAAATCAAATAATACAGGCCAGTAAGCCAGGAAGAGTAAATAATTTACATTTTGCTTCCCAAAACAGGGTAGTTATGCCAAAGTACTTATAGAGGGACTACAGTATCATGGTTTAAAATCCTTCTCTGAACCCTGAACACTTAAAGCTAATAAAAGTGCCACAGAGAAAGCCTGGTATCCTGCTTGCGAGCCCTGAAAATGGCTGGCGCTGAAGTGTCAGGCCCATACCCTACCATCACTGGTGGTTGGTCAGAGAACAGGGGGGAGGGGAATCAGCCTGATCACTACTGGCCTTTCACTACTAGTGATCTCTATAATTGGAAAGCTCAGAATCCTAATTTTCTGAGAAGCCGGAGGGCTTATCTATTTGTTAGATTCTGTTCTTTTCACCCATCAGCCTACCTGTCAGCAGCTTTTACAGGTCCTATTCATCACCAAGGAGAGGGAGAGGATCCTCAATGAGGCCTGGAAGCTAGTCCCAGGCGTGGATAGGAACCCTAGCACATCCTTTCCCCTGACTAGACCTGAATGGGACTTCAACACGGCAGAAGGTAAGGAGAGACTCCGGGTCTACCGCCAGACTCTAATGGGGGGTCTCCGCATGGCTACTAAAAAGCCTACCAATTTGACCAAGGTAGGGGACATACAGCAGGAAAGGGATAAGTCTCTAGCTGCTTTCTTAGAACAGATCATGGAGGCATACCGCACTTACACCCCCATGGACCCAGAAGCCCCTGAGAATACGGCAGCTGTAGTCATGAGTTTTATAAACCAGTCAGCTGAAGACATCAGAAAGAAACTACAGAACAGAAAAGAGTCTTTGGGACTTGCTAGAAGTGGCCGAGAAAGTGTACAATAACTGGGAGTCCCCTGAAGATAGGCAAACACACACCATGGTGGCTGCCAGTGACAAGCAGACCCGAAACCTGTCCAAGATTCTGCTAGCCACTACCACAGAATCCCCTGAGTAGCGGACCCGCTGCCTTCGCCAGTTTGCAGATAACCAAGAAGAAGCATGACCCAGAGGAGGGATACAGTGGACAACTAATCTGGACGCGACTGCCCCAAGGGTTCAAGAATTCGTCTACCATCTTCCACGAAGCACTGCACGAAGACCTCGGTGAGTACAGGAGAGAGCACCCCAGTCTCACCCTCCTTCAGTACATAGATGACATCTTGATTGCTGCCGATACCGCCAAAGACTGCGAGGGGACTAGAGAACTGTTGGCCACCCTGAGGACCTTGGGGTATCAGGCCTCCGCAAAAAGAAAGCTCAAATATGCCAAGAGAGGGTGAGTTACCTGGGATACATCCTGGAGGGTAGACAGCGGCGGTTATCAGATACTAGAAAAGTAAACTGTCCTGAAGATCCCTGCCCACACCTCTGCAGCAGATCAGGAGGCTTCCCCATATCCAGGAAATTAAAGGATAGTGGTCTCATACTATAAGACTGGCTTGGGGTCACAGCGTTAAAACGCATACACAGGTCCACTCACCTGGGGGCATGCTAGGACTTAATCTAACACGGCTGAATTGAGATCCACCAACAGGACATCAAAATAGAGCAGGTTGTATTCACCTGCAAGACCTGTCAACTCACAAACTCGAGAACCCGGCCCAGTGAAAAAGGAACCTGGCTCAGAGGAACGAAGCCTGGAGCACAATGGGAGGTCGACTTCGCTGGAATTAAACCAGGAAAGTATGGCTCTGGATAGGTAAAAGCATACCCAACTAAGCATGAAACAGCTTCAGATGGTAGCTAAGAAGCTGCTGGAAGATATCTTCCCAGGTACGGTTTTCCCGCTGAGATAAGGTCGGACAATAGACCAGCCTTTGTCTCGCAGGTAATAGAGGCAGTGGCCAAGGCCATTAGGGCAAATTGGAAATTACATTATGTTTATAGGCCCCAAGTTCAGGGCATGTAGAAAGAATAAATAGAACTCTAAAAGAGACCCTTACCAAATTGACCATGGAGACTGGCGGGGACTGTGTGGCTCTCCTTCCATATGCCCTTAACCAGGCCCCTACACCCTGGGTTTTATTCCTTATGAAATCATGTTCCATCAGTCACCCTCTATTATTCCTAACCTTAAAGCCAAATTTCTTGCAGAATTTGAAAGTCTAGAACTGTTTCTTTCCTTGAGAGGGCTACAGAGGGTGCACGAGGACATTTGGCTATGCCTCCGCATCATCTACGAAACCAGCCAGCCCAGACTCCTCTTCAGCCCCAGGGAATGGGTCTACATCAAGACACATCGCCGGGAGACCCTTGAGCCACGTTAGAAGGGTACCTACGTTGTGGTGCTGACGACCTTCACTGCCCTCAAAGTAGACTGTGTCTCGACCTGGGTCCATCACACTCAGCTCACCCAGCCGACCCCTCTGCAATCCAGGAGGACTGTGTGCCGCCCTAAGTGAAAATTGCTGTTTCTACGTAAATCACTCCGGAGTCATCAGAGAGAGCATACAGGTCCTTAGAAAAAGACTTTGTAAAAGAGATACAGTGAAGCTTATGGTTTTAGCTCAATCATACCAGAGACTTCCCCAAGAGGATTTTAGAAATCAAGAATCAATGATTTGATTCTGCCATAACAAGAGGAGGGAATGTTGTGACCAACCCATAGCAAACGGGGAGTGGGAACAGTCGGAATCAAGGATTTGATTCCCCTATAAGACCAGTAGGGAATGTAGAGGGGCAAGGATCAATCTGCATTTCCCCATAAAGAATGAATCAGGGTCAGGGTGCCCTCAGGCCTGGAGGCAGAAGGAATGGGGGGTTTCAGAACACCAGGTGCCTGAAGGCACCCCCGGCCTTGAGAAGCCATAAAGTTTGACAAACAACTCCTGTAAGGACAACCGTTATCTAGACTGCTTACTTACATAACCAAAAAGCTTAGACAAAAGAGTCAGTATATGAAATTTAGTAATGCTTAGCCAATTAAAGTTAGCCAAGTCCTCCTGCGCTGATGATAAAAAGCACTTGCTGCAGAGGTTCGGGGCTCTCGTGCTTCCCTGCTGTGTCAGTGGAACCGGGAGCCCGGACTCGAGCCCGGACTCGAGTTCGTAATGAAGGCTTCCTAAATTTTCCAATTGGCTGTCTGGTGGTCATCTGTCTCGGGTCGCCCCATTACATCTGGAGGCCTCCCAGCAAGATACCCTGGCCGAGTGGACAGGGCTGGACACCCCAGAGAGGACACTCTAGTTTCCGTCCCAGGTTCCAAGGGGGACAGAGTGATCTCCTCATAAAACGGCAATCCAATCGATTGAAGCCATCTGGGCCTCAGGTTGAGCCTCTGCTCTGCTTTTAGAGTATGTTATAAGCCCCAGCATGCTTGGTCTGCAATAAACCCCTTGCTGTGTGCATGAGAACGTCTCTTGGAGTCTTCCACGGAGCGGCGAGCGTTTCGACCCTAACACCCTTACCTCCCTCCCATTGACCTCATCCATAGGTGTATGATTTTTTTTCAGTCTCTCCCTGTACACCCCTGACCTCTTTCTCCCTGAGAATTATCAATCCACTCCCTTTCTGTGCTCCTGATTCTATTATAGTCACCAGTTTATTCTGTTGATTAAATTTTTAATTCACTTAATTTTTAGATTCACTTATTGATAGATATGTACTTATTGTTCATAATTTTTTATCTTTTACCTTTTTCTTCTTCCTCTTCTAAAAGAGTACCTTTCAGCATTTCATATAATACTGGTTTGGAGTTGATGAACTCCTTTAGCTTTTTCTTATCTGTGAAGCTCCTTATCGGCCCTTCAATTCTGAATGATAGCTTTGCTGGATAGAGTATTCTTGGTTGTAGGTTCTTGCTATTCATCACGTTGAATATTTCTTGCCACTCCCGTCGGGCCTGTATCGTTTCTGTTGAGAAATCAGCTGACAGACGTATGGGTGCTCCCTTGTAGGTAATGAACTGTTTTTCTCCTGCTGCTTTTAATATTCTCTCTTTGTCTTTTGCTCTTGGTATTTTAATTATGATATGTCTTGGTATAGTCCTCTTTGGATTCCTTTTATATGGGGTTCTGTGTGCTTCCTGGACTTGTAAGTCTATTTCTTTCACCAGATGTGGGAAGTTTTCAGTCATTATTTCTTTAAATAGGTTTTCAGTATCTTGCTCTTTCTCTTCCTCTGGCACCTCCACAATTCTGATGTTGGTACACTTGAAGCTGTCCCAGAGGCTCCTTACATTATCTTCACATATTTGGATTCTTTTCTCTTCTTGCTTTTCCAGTTGAGTGTTTTCCGATTCTTTATATTTCAAATTTTTGACTTGATTCTTACCTTCCTCTAGTCTGCTGTTAGGTCTTTGTATACTCTTTTTTATTTCAGTTAGTGTATGTTTAATTTCTAGTTGGTCCTTTTCCATCTCTAGTTGGATCTTTTTCATCTCCAGTTGGTTCTTTTTCATCTCCTTTTGGGTCTCACTAACTTTATCCAACTTTTCTAGGATATTCTTGAAAAACCTTATAAGCATGGTTTTGAACTCTATATGCAGTCGTTTCTTTTCCTCCATTTCTTTTGTTTGTGATCCCTTCCCTTGTCTCGGCATTTTCACTATGCTGGAAGAACTTCTGTGTTGGATTCAGCCTTACGATACCAGACTTGCAAAACTGCAAAAGGCTCTCTGTTGAGCTTGGAATGGGTAGAGTCTCAGGGCTTAAGGGACCGCCTTCCCTTTCAGTCGGCCCTGCCCTCCATGGCCCCTGAGTCTCACGTGACTGGGTAATAGCTGGAGCAGTCCCTGTGTGCGTGTGGTCTCTCACAGTGCCTCTAGATTGCTGCCCCTCCAACTCCCCTGCGCTCTGGGACCATATGAATTTGGGTCCCCAGGGTTTCGCCCGAAACTGGGGTTTAGTGGAGTTAGAGGTGGCGCAGTTGAAAGGATCTGTCTCCTGCCCACTCATGAAAGCCAGCGGCACAATCAGCAGTTGGTTCTGTGTGCGCTACCAGACTTCTGATCTTTTGCGACTCCCCTAAATTTCTGTGCACTTCTCCCTTTTCACAGTCCAAATTCCCCTCATATGAGTTTCGGCTGGATCTGGAGTTTAGTGTCGTAGGATAAGGGGTTCAATGCCGTTGAGAGTCTCCATCTCCCTCCCGCCAGAGAAAGCCAGCCAGGTTTTCTGGCACCCGCTCTCTCTCCACGCGCATGTCTCCACACCTCAGCTTTTTGCAGCTCCTCTGGGTCTCTGTGAGCCCCTGTCCCTTTACTAGTTTGTCGGAAACCAAACATTGTTCTTACTAAATGGATGTAAACATTGTTCTTACTAAATGGATGTAAACAGGAGGCCAGAAGGCTGGTCAACCTTAACTGCTCTGAAAGGTCAGAGCTAATCACTCACTGTTTAGTTGAAACATTGTTGGCTGAAGCAACCTCTACCTGTTTGTTTCATGTTAATTTCTATTTTTGTTATTTCCTTCCTAAAGGCTAGGGGTGTGTCCCAAAGCCTTAATAAAAGGGAGAAAAAGGCCAGAGCAAGTGGCAGTCCTTTCCACTAGAGGAAGGCTCCCGCCTGCCCCCCAATATCGCCAAATTAATGTTTTCTAGTCTCTCATTTCGTTTGCGTGCGGCCTTCTTCAGAACCCGAACCCCGAACCGGGAACCCTGAACCATGCGGGATGTGGAAAGAGGTGCCCACACTAGTTGTAGAATTTCCATTCAGCCAGCTTTCCTGTGGTTCTGGATGATGTCCGTTCTGTCTTTTAGTTGTAGTTTTGAAATTGTTGTGCCAGGCAGCAGTGTAGGTGTTTACCTATGCCGCCATCTTGGATTCTCTCTCGCGGAAGAGTTTTTTTCAACAGCATGAGGCAATTGATTGTGCCTGGAGGCTAATTGTTATTCTCAATCTTTTAATGGGCCTCAGCAATTTAGCTCAGTGGGGTAAGAGATTTTCCAATAGGGTGGGTCAACTGTCTTTCTCTAGGCAAGGTCACTTGTATAGCAAGTGTCTGCACGAGAAGGATGACCTACGTAGTGTGGGGGAATGACTCAATACAGGAAATTGGGGTGTCTGCCTTCCGGGCTCTAACCTCAGAGCCCTGATACAGCTCCAGGCCACTCTGCCTTACCTATGCTAGAACAGAAGGCGTGGCTTGACAGGCAATTTTGTGTGTTGGACCTTTAAGAGGATGCCTGATTTTTCAGTTGTCTCTCCTGATAGACAGTAATTCTGCTACTTTTCACAGCCAAATGTTATGTGGGTACACTTCTCAGTTCTGGTGCTTTCTGCTGGTTGGCCCAACAGCTCTCAGTGGCAACCCCCACAACTGAGATATCTCTCCAGAACCTCAGTTGCTATCTGTCAGAGACCAGCAGCTTTTTTGCATCCTGCCTCCCCCAGTCTCTATGAGGTCTCCACTTTCTGTCCTTGATTATCAGGGTTCTCTCCAGCAAGTCTTCCACTAATTATTCAGGAAGTTTTCTATATTTTAGTTGCAATTTCAGTTTGATCCTGTGAGCATGTCTGTGCAGCATCCACTTACTCTGCCGCCATTTTTATTTATTATTTTTATTTTATTTTTATTTTTAAAAAGGGAGAGTGCAAACATAGTCCTCCACTACCACAAATTATGCAGTTGAGTTTATTACATTTGGGGAAATCACAGGGGTCAGCACATCTGAGTGCAATGGATAAGCCTCGCGCCCTGGGAAAACCACCTTCGTGATCACGTGATCATGGTATCTTCCCTACCAGGTAAGTATTCTGCCACCATTTTTAATCTCTCTCTTGGCAATATTCTGGAACTGCTGAATCAAGCCTCACCACAAAGCCAGCTTCCCATTGGGCTTTTCATCACATGAATCAATGACTTTCTTTTAAGCAATTTAGGTTTGGATTTTCTGTCCTTAGCAACTAGTCAGAAAGATTCCTGACTAAGATAGGCATGAAAGAAGCTAAGGTAGGGGTTGGATATTGTGTGGCCCATGAAAGCATTTGTTCTAGCCCTGCCAAGGCATTAGGGGTGAGTTCATTAAATGTTTGACAAAATATAGCGGGCTAATTTTTAAGTTGATAATTTTACATGGGTCATGAATGATGTTGGACATATCCAATGGCCCTGAGCAGAAACAAGGTTCCCAACCCTGAGTGTGTGGATCCTTAACTATCATAGCCCCAGGATCTGAGCTGTCAGACTGGCAATCTGAAAAGCTGGCCCAGTCTCAAAATATTCTTAGCCTTGACTCCTTGGCTTGTGTGACTGAGTGTCCTCCAGCACAGCTGCCAGCTCCTGGGCATTCTGGGAGGGAATAATAGCTCAGATTTTCAGGGACAGTTGCATTTCTGTGGGATTTATGGTCTCTTAAATTAATAGGGTCATATGTTTTGACTTTCCTTCTATTTCCTCTCGTCCTGGTCCCCATTTCTTCCCGTGCCTCAGGCAGAGCAGCAGCAGGCCACATGCTGAGTCCCAGCAACCAGCAGGCCGGAGGCCAGGAGTGCGGCGCTGGGCTGGGCAGCACTGAACCAACCCCATGCTCTTCTCTCCAGATGCAGGAAGAAGCTGCTTCAGGAAGGACCTGGTGGTGGAAGGTGATTAGTGAAAGACAATGGGCAGAGGGCGAATCAGGGGCCTCAGGAGGGCCGCACATGTGCGGCCCGCCACCATCAAGGACATGGAAACTACTACAGCAGTGACGGGCACCTTGTTGATTCCCAACTGGGAGAGGCCATAGCAATGGCTGTCTGCACTCAGGCATGTGGTACACTAAGGTTTGGGAGCAATTTAATTGAATCGATCTGAATTTACCCACATTCTCATTTCTAGATGTCTACATCCTGACACACTCATGTGTGTGCATAGAAACCATTGTACTCAATTGTGGCAAAGCAAAACAATGTTAATAGTGACCACATAGCCCCAGTCTGCCACAGAGGCCAGTTAGAGAAACTGTAACATGTAAGTTCCATTGTAAAGACTGATGGGGAAGAAATGCCTGCCTAACGTGGTGCCAAGTGGAGGGGAAAGTGTGGAACCATCTGTGTGTTGTTTTGGGAGAACCAGTATGGGCAGGTCCAGCCCTGTGTAGTCCCAGCTATTTCTTTAGACTCTGCCATCCCTGCCAGAGCCAGTTGGCCAGGCTCTGGGGCCCATGGAGCCACTCACAACCAGTGCCCAAGCTCATAGCCATTTTTTAGGACAAAACTGCTGTGGTTCTAACTCTGAGACTGGTGCTGGGTTTCCTGATCAGAGAACATAATGACTCCTGCCCCCTCCCCTTACCATGTCCTAGCTCCACACATCCTCCTCCTGCTTTGAGGACTGTGCCAAAGCTGGGTGCAAACCTCAGCTCTCCTACTTATGACCCTTTGACCTTGGGCAAATCACTTCATTGCTGTGGGCCGCGGTTTCTTCACATGAACAGTGGTTTCAACTCAGAGTATGCAGGGTTGTGTGGCTTAAATGAGATTGTTTTTATCAAATCCAAGGCCTGACTTAAGGCAGGTGTTCAGCAGTGTGGGCCCCTGGCTTAAAAGGGGAATTAATACCTCTTTTCACGGATGGGGAAACTGAGTCTAGGAAAAAGTAGAGATTTTCACCAGTCCCTCAGCAACTTTGCAGACCTCAGCTGCCACCCAGCTTGTGGGGGCTTCCTCCCTGCTCATTTTGTGGGACTCCTAGTGTCAGGAGCCCTCCAGCTCTGCACAGCTAGTGACCCGGACAGAGGCTTTCCTTTCCCCTCCCTTGAATTTTCTTCAATTTCATTCACATCGAGAACTTCCAGAGCCCAGGGGAGGAAACCACAAAGATGATCACATAACAGAAAAGTAATGAATTGTTGGCAGTTCTAAGGCAAAACACACTATCAACATATTATAGGTGGAGTAGTACAATGCTTCCATTTGCAGCTGCACACTCCACACTGCTCTCACTTTATTGCCAGACTCTGCCTTTGTCAGGGCCTGTCACATCCTCTGTGACACAATCACGGTACATCAGAGGGTCACAGAGAAGAGGCAAAGGCTGGAGATGACAGGCTTGCTATGTCCTTGGAAGGGCCATCCTTCTGGCTCTGGGGACGTGGGCCTCACTTTGGGGGTGAATGTGGCCCCAGACCTCCCATAATCCCGGCGTGGAGTGTGAGGTTAACTTTTGCTTTATGATCAGAAAATGGAAAATTCAGCCTCCACTGGTTGTTTGGTCTTAGTGTCAAATGACGACTATAGCTGTGCTCTTTCCAGGGACACCTTCCCTTTTCCACTATTTGTCTTCCATGTCCCACCCTTCATAGTCTGCCTCCTACAGGTAGCCCACGGTAATTGACCCAGCACTCACCTCTGACTCTCAACTCATGGAGCCTATACAGGCCCAACTACCTGATCTGAAATCTACAGTCTCATATTCCCACCTATACAGATCTCACTGGTACCTCGCCACATCACCTCAGCTCTTGCCATTTCTGTGAATTCCAGTGGCTTCTTCCTGCAGGAACTGGTGACTCTTCCCTGAAGGTAGCTCCCTCAGAAAGCTGGGGATGCTCAGGAGTCAAGACAAGCACTTAGGGCCTCACTAAACCAGTAATGCAGGCAAAGGCAAATTAGACTGCAATAGATGCCACTCTGTACACTAGGGCTGCTTCAATGAAAAGACTGACAACACTGAGTGCTGACAAACTTGTGAAGCAACTGGGACTCTCAGACTTTTGGGGAGAGTATAAGATGATGAAAGACTCAAATTTCTTACAAGGTTCAATGTATATCTGCCCCAATTGCCCAGCAATTTTACTCCTAAGTAATTAAACAAGAGAAATAAAGCATATGCCCTCAAAAAGACTTGTGCATGTGCTGCAGGGCAGCTTTATTCACCCAACTTAGAAATGACTCCAGTATCCATTATGTAAATGGATAAACAAAGTGGTATGTTCATTTAATGGAATACTATTCACCAATAAAAAGGAATGAAGGGCCCTGTTTCATGTTACAACATAGATGAGCCTTGAATACTTGATGCTCAGCAAAAGAGCCACACACAAAAGGTCACTTATTGTATGATTCCATTTATATGAAGTTCTGAGACAGAACTAAGGTCTGAAAACTGAGAACAGTGGTTGCCTTTGGTGGAGGTTACAGTGGGGTATGCATTTGTCAAAACTTACTGGACATTTTATTTTTATTTATTTAAAAATATTTTTTAAATATATATATTTTTTATTGATTTTAGAGCAAGAGGAAGCGAGAAAGAAAAAAAAAAACACATTGATGTGAGAAACATGGATGATGTTCCAACCAACTGAGCCACACCAGCCAGGGCTGACTGTACATTTTATTGAGTATAAATCATGCCTCAGTAATGTTTACTTGATCACTTCAAAAGTTACATAGATGAGTGAAAATATATAGAATGCATAGGAAAGCATAATGTCAAAATGAAACAAATTACTTGCAATTATCTCCTCCCCTCCCCTGAAAATCATCACTGTGAACAGTTCCCTTTCCACAGTCACATGCTCCCATACTTGGGATCCTACTATTCACACTGCTTTGTAACTGGCTCACGTCTGTGTCAGGAGATGTGCCTGCTTTGTCTCTCCCTTTCCTGTCTGTCTCTCTCCAGTTGCTCCCATCTCCATTCTCCCTCCCATCCTCTCCACCTCCCCCTACAGTAATGGGCTCGGCCAACGGGAGGCAAATCAGATTAGAGGGCGAGAGGTCAGAGAGGCCAGGTATTTATTCTTCGAGCTTCTCCTGTTCGTCATTTTGTGCTGGCAATGAGGTGACAGCGGTCCTAAAGACTCCTTCCAGATTTCGGGAACCTCTACGGTCCCCTTCCCTCGAGTCTACTGACGTCACCGGCCAGGCTTCCTGCACAATTCCTGTAGTTCCCCTAAACCCGTCCACACCTTTCTAATTAGTCCTTTTATAAATAAACCGTCCTCAGATTACCCTAATTTGAGCAGGCCACGTTTCTTGTTCAGATCCTGAACGCATTTCCGTGTCCGCGTTACGCATGGCAGGCGGACTCAAGCCCTGGCGGACCCGCAGGACCATCCTTTCTGACACAAGGCCGCTGGCCCAGCCCCGCCCTGCCTGGCGCAGCGGCATCGGGGATCTGCCGGGCCGAACTGGGCGCGGCGGAGCGGCGCGAAGCGGACCGGGAGTGCGGTCCCAGAGCTGTCTGCACGGGTCTCCAGCTCACTTCCGCGACGCGTTCCCAAGGCGACAGTGACTGGGAGGCGCTTCCGGCTCGGTGGACAGAGGCGGAAGTCCCGCCCCTGCCAGCAGCACCCGGTTTCCCGCGATGCTTTGCGAGGAGCAACGTAGCCGGAAGCTGGTGGCGGCGGGGTAGGCTGCTGGCGAGAGTCCTCTGTGCAGCTCGCCGCTCGACCCCGGCCCGGACCCCGCCGACCTCCGCCTGATTCCGGTGCTCAGGATCGAGCCCGCCTGGTAAGCTCGCGCGGCCCGAGCCCCCGGCTTCCACCCACCGGCCCGACTCCACGACGCCCCCGGCCCGCCTTCCTCTCTTCTGCAGCTGCCCCTAGGCCCCTACCCCTGCGGCCGTGGTCCCGCCCTTCATTCCCACCGTGAGCCCTGCCGGCTCGGCTCCTGCTCCTTGCCTCGGACCCAGGACCTGGCTTGGGCAGAAGGTCCATTACTGCGAAGCCTCCCAGAGGGTGCCGGGGGGCCTGACTAGTCTGAACGGTGGCCTGCGCACTTTCGTTCCCTTATCTTGCCCTTTGCGGTGGGCGATCGTCTGGGGGCGGGGACCAGGAGGGCACTTTAATTTCTCCCCGGTTTACGTGGATTTATGCTCCTTGTCTGTCTGGCCTGGTAACCTCATTGTAAACCAACTTTGAGAAATAATTTTGTTCGTTTAGTGCAGGCCTGATATTTCTGCCGTGCTGCTTATGAAGTGCTCTTGGGTTGGTTTTGGCCTCTTTCCGAGAAATAGGCCTATTGAAATGGGAAAGGGCTGTTTTTAGATGGCGCCGCTTTGGGTGCTTTCTACAACCTGTCATCTGTGTAACAGCCTTCACAGTCGTGAGGAACAAGCAGTGTCCTTTATAGTAATCCCTGGGGATCTCAGATGTTGAGAAAATCCTAACATAAGACCAAATGTTCTGCAGTCTGACAAATGGCCAAATGAACTAGGAAACCCGATCCTCACAGAGTTCAGCTTACATTTAGTTGCAGAAAGAGTTCCACTGGACCATCCTGGTTTCAAGCGTTAAAATGGGAGTTCTTGGATCATCTTTCAAGATAAATAATAGTTAAGGTTTTTTTAAAAGATGTTTTTATTGATTTCAGAGGGAGGAAGGGAGCAAGGGAGTGGGAGATAGAAACATCAGTGCTGAGAATCACTAATGGTTGTCTCCTGCACAATCTCTATTTGGACTTGAACCTGCAGCCCAGACATGTACCCTGACTAGAATCTATCTGGGATCTCCTGGTTAATAGGAAGATGCTCAATCACTTAGCCACACTAGCCAGGCCATAGTTAAGGTTTTAAAAGGGAGGAGGTGTTTATGCTAAATAGCATTTCAGTGGTTAGAGTGTTGGTTTGCACACCCAAGCATTGTGGGTTTGATTCCTGTTCAAGAGCATATACCTGGGTTGCAGGTTCAATCCTCGGCCCTAGTTGGGGTGGATGTGGGAGGCAACCAATCAATTTGTTTCTCTCACATCGATATTTCCTTCCCTCTCCCTTCCTCCCTTCCACTGCATCTAAAAATCAATGAGGGAAATCTCCAATGAGGATTAACAAAAAAATAACAGTACCTTAGCATTTCAGAGAAATCAGGATTCTCACATCCCAAACCGGTTGCCAATGGAGGGTTTCTTTTAAATCGAAGCTAAGTAATTTACTTTTCACATATTTTTCCTTTAGTGGTTGTGCAGATGTTCACTCCACTTTATTTGACACAGAATTCAGAGCAGGCTTCCCCCCACTTCTGATTTCTGTTGACCAGACTTGAGTTTGGGGTCAGCTCTGCACACCACCCCACACAGGGCTCTCTTGTGGTTGCCATGAGATGAGGATCTGTAGAGGGCTTTGTAAATTCAAACCCACCAACACTTTCTCCAAGAGTGTCTTAACTCGTTTCTGTCTTTCACACTGTGATGCCAACATTCTATCAGAAGGATTCAGTCTAGGGACTGGTTCTGGGCAGGACCATGCTTTGGTGTGTTTGCCCTCAAGATCTGCTCATTTGTAGGGACTATCACACACAGCACAGGAGAACTCCAGAGCAGAACGGAATATTGGGTAAATTCTAGTTTCTTTCCATCAATTACAGAACAGATCTCTATTTCTTAACTTTATTTGGCTTAGAAGTAGACTCTAAGGAACATCAGAGTTCTGGACTTAACAGGCTTAGATTTGGTTGTGTGAGACTCAGGGTTCCCCTCACCGAGTAGCTTAAGATTAAAGATGAAATTTGGACGGAGATTCTTCTGGTCTTGCTTTTACCTGCACCCCCACATGAAGCTCCACAACGATGCTCACCAGAGAGCTGGGCTGAGCAGTCACATGCCTGTAGTAGTGAGGGGCAGAGAGGTGGAGGTGTGAAAGCGTCCAGCCACAGAGCACGTGTGCAGCATGGCTAGGCACACTGCTCACAGTGACAGCCCTCAGGTGTTCTCCAGTGGGTGTGTGTTGCCATGTGAGTCAGAGGGGAAGCTCTCAGGTTCCACTCACAGTAGAGAGAAGGCCATTTTCAGGGAGGCCACACACTTGGGGTGGGGGGGACGGGGGCGGAAGCGGGAGGCTGGTGGTGGTGGAGATGACATGAAATCCAGGTTGACCCCAGGTGGTGGGCACAGAACCTGTGGGGATCACTAATGTCCAAAACTGCACATGGCTCCCACCTCATGCCTCCAGCTTGAATCTTTTTATCATTTTGATTTTCCTGCTCATGAAGTCAGTGAGCCACCAGTGGAGGTTGTACTTTGCCAAAGGTAGGAGATCTACAAAGAAACAAATGGCTGGCCCTGGCCAGTGTAGCTCAGTTGGTCGGGCATCATCCTGTGCACCAGAAGGCTGCCTGCACAGTTCCCAGTCTGGGCGCATGCTTGGGTTGCAGACTCGATCCCAGCAGTGGATATGTAGGAAGCAGATAATAGATGTATTGCTGTCACATCTATGTTTCTCCTTGTCTCTTCTCTCTCTAAAAAATCAATTTTAAAAAACTTAAAAAAGAAAAAGGATGGGGTGAGATGGAGGGGGCCAGTGTGGGGATATCTTTTTCAACAATAAAGATGAAAAGAATAAAGAAAAGAAATGGCTTTCTAGTCAAGATGTGTGGCTCTTGTTCCCTGGCAGTGTCCTTGTGAGGTGTGGTGACTGGTCTGCCCTACTCTGGCCATGCTATCACCTTGATGCCTCATGACGGCCCCACAGAGAACCTACCTAGAGACCCTCCTGTGAACCAGCCTCCTCACATCAGTCAGGGCCACCGTTCTGAGGCCCCACAGGCTGGGAGCCTGCCTGCACCACATGGGGTTGGTGGGGAAAGAGCTCTGGTTCCCTGTCTCTGAAGGCTGTCAGACCAGTCTGGTATGTCGGTCTTTAGTGAGCAATTCAGGACTCCATATAAATTACCCAGTAGTGGTATCTGGTGGTTAAGCAGAGTGCAAGCCTGCATTGTTTCTGATCATTGCATTACCTTGGCCAGGCAGCCTAGCTGTTCCTGGTCTTTCTTAGAGTGGAGACAGCTCTGGAAGTGACTCCATGTGCCTGCAGGAGCAGAGTTCTCACCCTGTCATTTCTGAGAGGCTTAGTGGAATTTCTCGGAAGCTCTGTTTTATAAAATCCACTGACAGTCGATTTTTGTGAAGTGACCTATTTATAAGTTTTAAAAGTTTATTTTTCTTTTTCACAGCATCATGGCCAGCCCAAGGACCAGGAAGGCTCTTAAGGAAGTCAGGGTGCAGGATGGAAACAATGTGAGCCTCTCCGTTTCTTTGATGCTTTGGTTCAGAGCTCCTGAACCGCCTGGGAGTGGCTTGCAGCCTCAGAGCTTGCCCTCCCTGTCTCTGTCAGCTTCCCAGTCATCCTTTCCTCTGCTCCCTCTTAGGACAACCCATTTGGTCTCTGGGGTCCCTGGGCTCTGGGGTCGCATGAATCACCTGGGCGAGTTGTACATGATCCTCTCCACAGGTGTGTTTTGAGTGTGGTGCATTCAACCCTCAGTGGGTGAGTGTGACCTACGGTATCTGGATCTGCCTCGAGTGCTCAGGGAAGCACCGAGGGCTTGGAGTGCACCTCAGGTCAGTGCCCTGCCCCCGCTGCTGCTTGGCTCCCCAAGGGTGCAGCACCTCCCTCAGTAGCTTCATGGGCCCTCAGAGGCCCATGACTGGCGCTTCTGTCACAGGAAGCACACATGTCTAATCCACAGTTTGGGGATTTCTTCAATGCCAAGTACTTGATAACTAGTTCAATCCTCGCCTGTAGCTTCGTGCGCTCTGTCACTATGGATAAGTGGAAGGACATTGAGCTTGAGAAGATGAAAGCTGGTGGGAATGCTAAGTTCAAACAGTTTCTGGCGTCTCAAGAGGACTATGACCCCTGCTGGTCCCTGCAGGACAAGTACAACAGCAAAGCGGCCGCCCTCTTCAGGGACAAGGTGAGGCCACGAGTGGTGCCCAGGCTGCTCCCATTTGGACTTTAGTGACTCCAGTCCATGTACAGAAGGACATGTGGCCCTGTCTGATCCACGTCTCCCCCACCCCTACACCCATCCCTCCCGACCCAGGAAGGTTAGCAGGGGTGAAGGAAGAGCCTTCCTGCTACCCCTGGGAAACTGGCATCCACACACCTCTGTCCATCTTGGTGAAGATACTCCTGAGGATAGTGGAGCCTGTGGGGGACAGAGGTGACCAAGAACTCCCACACCACTGCAGAGGGAGGCTGGTCTCAGTGTTCACATAGGCAGAGATCCTTGCCCAATGCCACTGAGCCTGGGAGGACGGCCTGGGGGGCGCAGTAGAGTTCACTGGAGCCAGCACCACCCACTGTGGCCCCTGTTCCCTCCGCAGGTGGCAGCTCTGGCTGAAGGCAGAGAATGGTCTTTGGAGTCATCGCCTGTACAGAACTGGACCCCGCTGCAGTCCAAGACACTGCCATCCACTGCCTACCGGTAGCCACTTCTCTGGCCGCTGCTCTCAGCTGTTCCTGACCTTAGCTCAGGGTCCTTGTGCTGTTCTGGTAACAACTGCAGTGTGCAATCTTCCCAGAGGCAGTGGGGAAACCACCTCTCAGGTCGTAAAGCAATATAAGCTTTTGTTGTCAACAAGGGAAGATGTGTCTGAAAGAAAACCTGCCTCTCTACACTCCTCAGGCTCCAGGCCAGTGCAGATCCTTCTAGAATGTGCCCATGACATGCATGCAGTTCTATAGGACATATGTCTCCTGTCCTTTGTGAGGGTCGCCCAGCCCCCCAAATTGCAGACACACTGTGGGCGAGCTGGCCTCATGGTGCTCATCTTGCATCTCAGACATTAGAGGCTGGTGTTCGGTGTAACTGGCCTCAGAAGGCTTCCCACTCACCCTGGGAGTGCCAGGGTCTTCCCTACGTGCTGCCCCTATCATTAGATCATCCATAAGGCTGCACCGTGTCCCCTGCTTCTTGTCGGCTTCATGAGCTAACTTCCAGGTAGAGCTGGAGTCCAACTGGTTCTCCCAGTGCTGTTCTTAGAGAAGCCCAGGTGTGACCAGGTGGTCCTGATAGTACCTCCCAGAGGCCAGTGTGGTGGCCAGCAGGCATCTGCTGCCCTCTGGTGGCCGCACCAACTGTAGGCTCCATTTCAGGGCCTCTGGCCAGCCGCTGACCTCATCTGCCTCCTCGGACAAGGCCTTTGAGGACTGGCTGAATGAGGACCTCAGTTCCCACCAAGGGTGAGGCCCAGGGTGCTGGGAGGTCTGGTCGCTCAGACGAGGACTGCCAGCCGGCTCGGAATGGGGTCTGGAGCAGAGGAGTCTTAATACTTAGGGGAAGAACACGCTTCTGTATGGGCTTTGCCTGGCCATCACTGGTTGTCTTGGAGACATCACCTTGCCCTTTTGTGGTGGTGTGGCCTTGCCCTGTGGGGCTCCTCAGCTGGATGCAGCAGGAGGGGCTTCAGTGGGTGGTGGCTGCTGTGTTTCCGTCAGGACCCCGGAGAGTCGCTACGTGGGGTTTGGGAACACCGTGCCGCCTCCAAAGAAGGAGGATGACTTCCTCAACAGTGCCATGTCGTCCCTGTACTCGGTGAGCAGTGTGCCCTGTGTGAGTGTGCCCGGCGAGGGGGCGGGGGGCGGTGGCGTGCTGCGGACCTTCCAGAGCTGAGGCTGCCTGCCCAGGCAGCCTGTGCTGGTCCCTCCCTCTCCTTCACCATGTCTTGTGTATGTCGTTCAGATCCCAGAAGTTCTCACTCATTTACTGTGGCAGCAAACATACATTTCAAGTTAACAAGGTGCATTTCCTCCAAAGAACGAATGTTCTCTGTGATCTGGCAGGCCATCTCTCTCCTGGGCAAGTGCTGGCACTGCCTAGCCCAGCAGCCCATGTTGGTCCTCATGCTGCTGTGCTGGCCAGTCTAGCAATGAGGATTGGTGGCAGAGTCTCTAAGCTGCCTGGCTCTGGCGCCCTCTGGGGATGGTACTCAGCCATGCATGGTCCCTACCTGTTTAGGCTGCTTCCTGTCGAATTACTGTATTCCAAAGAAATAGTCACTGTTTTTTAAAAAATTGATGTTGCTCCATCAAAGCATCAATGTTATAGGAATACTTGCATACACCTGAGGGCTCTGCTGCTGGTGGGACAGGGTCTCAGAAGGGCCAAGTGAAAGAAGCGCAGGGGGCATGGGCTGAGCAACAACAAGGCCGCCGGTGCCGCATCTGTACAGAAGCTAGAAGGAACTCTCAGAAGCTGTCCTTTCCTGGCCGTTTCTTCAGGGTCCTGATTCAGGCTCACTCTACCCCTTGACACGCCCTGGCCCTGTGTACATGTACTCCAGAAAGGAATGAGCTTCTCCTTAAGTGATTTAAAACCACCTGTCGCCAGGCTCAGTTGGTCTCGGGGCGGGAAGCAGGTCTGTGGTGACAGCCTACTGGGTAGGAGTTTCTTTGGAGAAAAGTGTCCGCCCTCCAGAATGTTGTGTTTTGTGTCTTCGTTGTCCCAGCACCTGCAGGTGTTTTTCTCATTATTTGATGAGCATACCTCCTGTACACAAGCCCTCATCGGGAGTGAAAGGCTGTGGTGGATTTAAGACAGATGTTTATATTTCTAACTAGTTTTAGTTGGTTTTGGAGACTTAGGAGGAAACCTGAGTCAAAAGAGAAGAGGTTGTAGTGCCCCACCCGCCCTAGGACTGGTCTGTCTGCAATGGGCGCTGGGCTCACCCTTCAGAGGCAGGTGGGGGTATTGAGAGCCATAGGAGGAACTTAAGGAAAGGGCTTGGGTGGGGCCCATGAGGCCATCCTGGGGTCCAGGCCCAGCTCTCCCATCATTAATATCACTCTGATGTGGCCCCAAAGTGACCAGAGATGGTTAGGCCTCCTTTGGAAGTAGATGGTGCAGCGTGACCTGGGAAGCTGAGTGCGGCCTTGACATAGCCTTTGCTTTCCTCCAGGGATGGAGCAGCCTCACCACCGGAGCCAGCAGGTTCGCCTCAGCAGCTAAAGAGGGCGTAAGTGCCATCCCGGGCCAACCCGCACAGTCTGGCTGGACTGCAGGGGAGGAATCATTGTGAATGGGCGTGGGGAGGCCCTGAGAGGAGCCCCGCATTGAGGGGCTCCAGCCCCTTAGAGCCCTCGTGGCATGATGCCCTCCCCATCCCACTGGCACCACCACTTGGCCATGTGGTCCAACTGGCTCTCAGGAGGGTTGTGGCCTGAGAGGTCCAAGCACCATTCAGCAGCGTGTGTGTGGCCAGGCTTTTCTTCCTCTCCTGTTAGAATAGTAATTGGGGAACTGGGCATTGAGGGGTGGTGGCGCTGGCTGGGCTGTGGAAAACACATGAAGGTGGGGTTGGGGTGGCACCATTGGGGACCCCACGGCCCAGTGACTGCATGGGTGCCCTCAGCCTTCCTCCAGTGGAGGCTGGTGTGCTGAGCCCTTGGAGCCACTGCAGGCGGAGCACTGGTGCCTAGGGGTATCAGCAGGCCTGGGATAGCGCCTGTAAGCCCAACAGAAATGGGCAGCATCATTCAGGACAGTGTCACAGCCTTCTGTTTCCTTTCCAGGCTACAAGGTTTGGATCCCAGGCAACTCAGAAGGTAACAGGAAGGCTGCACCCTGAGTTCTGTTACACTCCTAGTCTGTCGGGGTCTGGCATCCCCGGGTGTGCCCTTGGGCCCGGAGCTCCGGGAGGGTGCAGTGCTGTGTGCAGCCTGGGCACTGACTGGCCTGTGTGTGAATGTTTCCTGAGCTCAGGTCCGTGCACGCTACTTCAGGTGCCCATGGGTTTGGCAGGCAGGGTAAGAGGCTGCACCTAATTAGGGCCTGTGGGTCTGAAAACTCACCCTGTCCATTGCAGCCTGAGTGCTGGGGAGCCATGAGGCTACCGGCAAAGCCCCCTTACCAAGAAGGAGCAGGCAGCAGGCAGCTCCACCGGGCGGAAGGAGGCTCTGTCACTGAGGCTGGGCTGTGTCTGCGAGCCAGCCTCCTTGGGCCCTGGGGCTGGCTTCTGTTCCGTGTCGTTGGTCAGTGCCTTCTCTTACTGTAGGCAGGGTCTTGGCTGCAGCCTTTTCTTTTTCAAATCCTGATTAGTGGTCCCTGCAGTGCCTAGGAGGTGCCAGGGCTCTGGGCTGGCTTGTCCTTCCAGGGCTGGGGGTCAGGACTCATGAGGTAGTGGTCACAGGGCTGTCTTAGGCCCCAAGTGAGGGAGGGGTGGCTTCTCCCCACCACTGGGGGCCCCTGCTCTGCTTTTCTCTGAGCCCCCATTTTCAGCCCCTGAAGCCTTCGCTGACATGGTTCTGGACGATGATCAATGGGAGTGGAAAGCAGGGTTCAGCGACAGTGAAAGGGCTCCAGTGTCACTCTGGGGCACCATCAGGGTGATGTAGTGACGTGACTCGAGGTCATTTTGGAGGTGCCCATACTGCTCTACTGCCTTGCTCTCTCCTCTCTCCCCACTCAATACCTGTGCTGCTGGGTAAAGTTCTGGGGTTCCAGGCAGCAGCCGGAGCTGGTAAGGCCCCGCGTCCGCGTGTCACCCTCAGCATGCCCTCATCTCTGCTGGGCCTGTGCTGGGTTCTACTCTCATCTGCTGTGGCCTGTCCTGTGTCTATGCTTATGTGTGCTCACGCTCCGAGCTTCTCACTGGCCCGATGGGCTTCTCTTTGGTCCATGCAAGCTGCTTGGCGACCCGCACTTCCTTTGTGACCTAGAATGCAGTGGGCACTGATGGCCTGGGATCCACTGGAGCTGCTTTGCAGGACTTGCGTGGAGTAATTGCCTTGAACCAGGCACTCCCCAGGTGTCTTCTCCCAGGAGTGAGATCCTGACACCCATCCTGAGGCCTTGCTCGCGGCCCCACCATCCCACTCCTTCCCCACTTCATCGTCTTCCAGCTCTGTTCCACCCCCAGCCAGCTCCTGATGCACTCTTTCCATGCTGCAGTTGGGCTCATGCTGGGCTGCTGAGATTGCGCCCCTATACCCTGGGGTGCATGTCAGGTTGACCTGCTGCTGGTTGGGCTGTCTTCACCAGACAGGATCCACTGGCCTCTGAGGGGAGTCCCTGGGGGTGAAGGCTGGGCAGGGCAGACCCCAGGGCTTTTGCTGTCCCTGGCCCCTTCCCGTAGAGGGGGCAGTGGGCTGGCCTCTGTGTGGTCAGGGTACTTGGGGTCACTTCTGCATAGTGGTTGTGAATCCCGTTTGCCAGTGGACTGCTTGCTCTCTGCCCACAGAATGGGCGGTTGCGTCCTGAGGTGAACATGGCGCCAGGAGCGCCCCGACTTGCCTCTCATGGCGTTTGTCCTTCATGCAGGCATCAGAGCTGGGTCACAGTCTGAACGAGAATGTCCTCAGAGCTGCCCAGGAGAAGGTAACACCCTGCTCCCCATACCACGTTCCTGTGCTCCATGGCTTTATCCCCAGGGCAGCTGGTGCAGTGGACAGGCTGTGTTCCTCATGTCCCCAAGTCCTCGTGTGCTCTCCGTGTTCTCCCCATGCCCCCATGTACTTCCTGTGTTTCGTTGTGTGTTCCCCATGCCGCTCCTCATGTCCCCAGGTTCAGAGGGGCTTCCTCCCAAGGGGCTGGTAGCACAGAAGGAGGCTCAGACTGTGCAGGAGAAGCTTTCAGTGGGCTGGGGTTCAGGGACAGTGCCCCCTGTCCTCAGCAGGTCAGGGGAAATGCTGCAGTGTTAGCCTGGCGTGGGGTGGGGGTCAGCTGCTGTCCTTTGTTAGAAATGATGCTGGGCTTCTGCCTCTTCCCTTCCTCCCTCCCCTCCCCCTCCGTTAACGACACTGTTGGCCCACACAGGTGAAGGAGGGAAAGATTTTTGATGATGTGTCCAGTGGGGTGTCTCAACTGGTGTCCAAGGTAGGGTGCCCGTCACATACGGGCACAGCTGGAGCCGGTCTCCACATTTTGAGCGCTGGCACAGGCGCCATAGGGCGGGTGCTCATATCCAGGCCACTTCTGCAGCCGGGGCCCTGGCCGCTGCTGCCTGTGAGCGCGTTCTGTGCCAGCTGGAGGAGTGTGGGGATAGCTTCTGGGCGGCACAGGCGCTAACCTGTTGCTTCTTTCTATCCTCTTGCTGCACTGACCGTCCCCTGGTGAGTGTGGACCCTTTGGGCATGCTGGGGACACCTGTCTCTATCTCACCTCAGGGATGGAGTGTGCGTGTGGGTGTGGCCCTGACTCCTGTGCCTGCAGCGAGTTTCCCTTGCTCCTGAGGGCCCAGCCCTCACTGTCCCCCAGCAGCCGGCCTGCCGCCAGACTCTGTTGGGGCGAACAGTGGTGACAGCGGGGATGGCTGTGTAGCTGTGTTTCGGGGCAGAAGGCTGTTCGTGGGCTGTGTCTGACCTGTGTCCCATCCCCTGCCAGGTCCAGGGAGTTGGCAGCAAGAGGTGGCAGGACGTTACCACCTTTTTTTCTGGGAGAGCAGAGGACCCCTCAGACAGGTATGCCAGGTCCCCTGTCCTGACTTGGCCCCTTCCCTGGGGCTTTTCCTCCAGGGTCTCAGGGGCAGTTGGTACCCCCATGGTCCAGGGTGCTGAGGACACCAGTGTAGGAGGCCCAGAAGTGCAGTGACTAGTTGGTGCCCCTCACCCCTCGCTCTGACGTTTTCCCCTTGACCTTGAGGAACTGCTGCTGCCCGGGGCTGGGGGGAGTCTCACCCTATTCCTACGGGGCAGGCAAGAGGCCTTCCTGCTAGAGCCCAGTGTGCCACCTTCTCTTTCTCTGATCTTTGGGAGGACTCTTGAGGAGCTGGTGGGGAGATGGCTGTGTGGGGCCTGGTGGGCAGTGCCAGTCCACCCTGATGGGATGTGCCTCCCAGGCCCCGGGCAGGAAGCTACTGCTTTCCTGCCCATGTGCTATAGTGTTCCCATTGGTATACTGGGGTGGGTGGGGCAGCCTTTGTCCTGAGCAGTTGTCTGGACAGTGCGGAGGCCTCCGCACTCTGCGTTTTCATTCCCGTTCCCTCAAGGCACCCTCTCAGCTCCAGCGGGAGGCCTGTCTGTCCCTCCAGCCAGTGCCGAGCTGGAGCTGCACTGAGCCCGGGCTCCCCTGGGGGGGACCCCGTTCTCAGAGGAGGTGCCAAGGGAAAGAATAGCTGTTCAGAGCACCCCTCTTTCCAAGGCCCCTGGAGGATCAGAGCTACCAGAACAGCGGAGGGGACAACTCTCAGAACAGCACCCTCCCCCAGAGCTTCTGGGAGACCTTTGGGAGCACTGACCCCGCCACAGCCCACAGGTCCCCGAGCAGCGACAGCTGGACATGTGCCAATGCCTCGGCCGAGAAGAGGAGCTCAGACAGCTGGGACGTGTGGGGCTCGGGCTCCACATCCAACCATAAGAACAGTGACAACAGCATTGATGGGGAGGCCTGGGGGGGTGGTGGGGAGGGCCGGCCCAAGATCACCAGGAAGGCTGCTCAGGTGGACGAGGGCTGGGACAATCACAACTGGTAGGCGTGCTGTGCCCGCCCCGACTGCTGGCAGCCATTGTGTCTGCACTTTGCCCTCTTCCAGCACCTTTTATTTGAGCAGAAACCTGGCTGCAGCATGGAAATAGGGCCTTGGGCGGGACTCTGGGACTCTGGGCAATGGGGCGTGCTCTCCATGGCTGCAGGGGTTAGAGGCCGGCTCCAGCCTCCCCATCTCCCTGCTGCGTTTTCGGGTGCCATGGAGGGCAGGAGCTTGCTGCTGTGGGAGGCCGCCACTTGCACTAATAAAACCCTCCGAGGGCTGCATGATGTGAGTGGTGCTCCATGTCTAATGTTCTCCCTGGGCTCGCTACAGTTCTCTCTTTTTGAAGAAAATGCCCAAAGTTTTAGAGACAAAATACCAAAAGCAGCACCAATGCTCCTGTTGCCATTGCCGTCTGCTTCCCATACAAGGGGCTCTGCCCCAACATCCACCCCTGAGCCCTGTCAGTGCTTGAACTCAGTCTGGCCCTCTGAGCTGTGGTGGCCCCACTCAGGACACCCTAGACAATTCAGAAACGGCAGTTAGAGTGCAGTCAGGGAGGAAGGCAGGCCAGTGCCCATCCCTCACCAGGCCAGGAGCAGAATGGGGCCTCGGCCGAGTGACCAATAACCCATTTTGCCTGATGGCCAGGCCTTCCTAGCAGCTGGGAGTGGGGATGAGTGGGTGTGTCTGGCTTGTCTCCTTGCATTGTTGACTGGGTCTCCCCTCCACCTGGAGCTCCTGTCTTTGAGCTGCTGCAGGCTGGCTTGTCCCTGAGGTTGGGCACTAATGCGGTGCCTGTCTGCTGTCCCCTCATTTGTCTGCGACAACCTTGCCTGTGCCGTGAGGCTTCTGTGTCCTGGGACCATGCGCAAGGCAAGGAGTCCGGGAGGGCCAGTCCTGCCTTTAGCTCTGATCACACCCATGTGCCCCAGCCTCCAGCGAATCTCATTTCCTCTAACCTGAGGGCCTGTACTTTCTGTGCCTGCCTCCTCCCAAAATACCTCTGCCTGCAAAGGCTGAGCCCAGAGGGGCCTCAGAGCACCCAGTGTTCAGACCTGCCCATCTCTACCTGGGCAGGGTTGGGATGAGGGTGGGGGTGGGTACTCAATCTAGGCACTGATTCCTGGAACCAGTTCTGCCTGGCTGTGGGACCATCGGGGCAGGCTGGGAGGGCACTGAGGATCTGAGCATGGCTGAGACTGCAGACTGCTAGAGATGTAGCCTGTGCTGGTGGCTCCTGGGGAGGGTGGGTGTGGGCCTGGGCACTAGACCCACAGCACAGGCCCAGGGACTTAGGTTTGGAGTCCTGACCCTGGGAGTGATGCTGGAGGACTGGGGAGGGGTATTGGCTTGTATGCCTTTGGGGTCCAGGTGCTGCTCCAGACTCTCAGGACCTCAAAGCCCATCCCCCACATCTTGGTGTCCAGGGCCATCTGGGGTGGCCTTTGTTCCTGAGCCCCTTTTTGGGACAGACCATGTGGAGTGAGGGACAAAGGTGTTGGATCAGTGCTGTGCCCCATACTCTGTGGGGTCCCTGCCATACCATGAGATGGGGTCCTTTTACTCTGGGATCTCTGCCCACTTAGAGAAAGGTCCAGGGCAGCAGATGGGAAGCTGGGGCGGGAGGAGCTGAGGGTGGAGCGGGGCAGCGATGGTGGAGGAAGGGCCTTCATAAGCCCTGGTCTTGCTGTGGCTGCAACAGGACCTGAGTAGACGGAACAGGTTGGGGGCTGTCCTGTCTCCCCAGCAGCTAGCCGTGCTGCCCGAGGACCAGCTGCAGATAAAGTAGACAGAGTCTGAGAGGCGTGGCTTCACCTGGTGCAGGTGAAGCCTGTGGCAGGTATGGCCCTGCACCTCCCTGTCCGCTGTGAGGATAGATGGTGTTTGTGCGTGGCTCTGCATCTCAGCATCCACGCAGCTGTGTGATTCTGCCCTCCTTGCTGGGGCAAGGTGTGTAGCGGGAGAATCTTACATTTCCCACGTGACTCCATGCCACCACATGCAGAAGGCGCCCAGCCACTGGCTTTTGAAGAAACAGTGAGTTTGCGCTTAATTAGAGCCCCTCAGGATTCTGCCTGTCAGTGACTGTGAGGGCCTCCAGGGGCAGGAGGGAGGCCACAGGGTCCTGGAAGGCAGCACAGGCCAGCCACAGAGCTCTGCAGATATGGCTGAAGGAATGCCCATGGACAAGGGTGTCATCGCAGGGACCGACAGGAAGTGATGCGGGCCTGAGCTCATCCCTGGGGGAAAGGGACCGCCCTGGCCCCACAGTCCCACCCTGTCCCATCTGCCCTCTGATCCCAGAAATAACCCCTTGACTTGGGTGTAGTTTTCTAACATTTTCATGAAATCAAATTCATCGACCTCATTTTTAAAATCTTTTATAACATTTCCCAGTTTTAGTGAGAAGTGAGGACATACATGAGCATAGCAGTGCAGCTTACATGGTGGTTGGTTTACATGTGCTGTGCAAGGACTCAATAGCTTTCTTTCACAGTGATCCTCTCTCCAAGATACAGCAAAGTGATAAGCATTTTTCCTTGTGATAAAAACTGAGGATTTACTCTCTGTACATCTTCCCTGTGTATCCTAGACCAGCATCAGCCAGTCAGTCTGGAACATTACATTCCTTTACTGACTTATGCCTACGAGTCTACCTTTGACCTTCTTCCAGTCCCCTTCTGAGCCCTCCACCTCTAGCAACCACAGTCCCATCTCCTTCTCTATGAGTTTCTAAATTCCGTATATAAGTGAGATTGTAGAATGTTTGTCTTATACCCATTTTTCTTTTTTTTAAGTGAACATATCAAGATTTTATTGTCATATAATAAAACAAAATATGACACTCTAGAACTAGATCACTTGACCCTTTCTCTTCTTATCTCCTCCCAGTTCAAAATGCTTGCATCTCTTAATAGCTAGCATTCTCTTAGATATGCAGTTAGACTCAACACATTCAAGCTTCAGCACAATCTTCTTTGTAGTTTTAGTCTTTTTTCAGAAAATAGGCTTAGTCTGCTCACCATAGCCACTTTGCTTCCTGTCATAATGCCGCTTTCTCTGTGCATACAGAGAATCCTTGCCCTTCTTGTACTGTGTTACTTTATGGGGTTGATGCTTGCCATACTTCTTACAGAAAGTTCGGCAGGTTTTAGGAATGTTCACCATGTTTTCGAGCGCTATCAGCAGTAAAAAAGGAGTCTTATACCTATTTTTCTTAGCATAATGCTTCCACATCCATCCTTGTTTGTAAAATGGTAAGAGTTCCTCATTTCTGTGGCTGAGTAATATCCCACTGTGTGTCTATCACACTTCCATAGCCATTTGCCTGTGTTTGTGAACAGTGTGAATAACGTCAGTTGTGTGAGCAGTGCTCACGGGACATGGTGCTATACCCACTGAAGACAGTGATTTAGTTTCCTTCTCATGAATACTCAGAAGTGGGATTGATGGGCCTAAAGGCAGTTCCATTTTATTTTATAAATCAGCTTGTCCCGTAGATTCTGTTTATTTTTATTTTTGCTAATCTCCACCCAAGGATATTTTCCCATTGATTTTTAGAGAGAGAATAAGGGAGGGGGAGAGACAGAGGAGAGAGAGAAACATCAATGTGAGAGATATATTGATTGGTTGCCTCCTGCACATACCCTCACCAGGTTTGGGGATCAAGCTTACAACTGAGGTACATGCCCTTGATCAGAATCAAACCCTTCAGTCCATGGGCTGACACTGTATCACTGAACCAAACCAGTTCAGTTTTAAGTGTTTGTTTGTTTTTAAATATGTTTTTAGAGAGGAAGGAAGAGGGAAAGAGAATGGAAACATTGATGAGAAACCTCATCCATGACTCCCTCATGCCGCTGCTGGGGATTGAGTCTGCAACCCAGGCATGTGTCCTGACCAGATATCAAACTGACCTCCTGGTTCATAGGTTGATGCTCACCTGTGGAGCCATACTGGCTGGGCCGTTTCAATTTTTTTTTTTAAATAAATCTTTGTTGTTCAATTTATTACAGATATTCCTCTTCCCTTCCCACCCCCTGCCCATAGCTCCCCTCCACCTGATTCCCCACCCCCCACCCCATGCCCTTACCCCCGCCACTGTCCTCATCTATAGGTGTAAGATTTTTGTCCAATCTTTTCCCACACCCCTCACACCACCTTCCCCCTGAGAATTGTTAGTCCATTTTCTTTCTATGCCCCTAATTCTATTATATTCACCAGTTTATTCTGTTCATTGGATTTTTTATTCACTTGATTTTTAGATTAACTTGTTGAAAGGTATATATTTGTTATCACTTTGTTGTTCATAATTTTTATCTTTACCTTTTTCTTCTTCCTCTTCTTAAAGAATATCCTTCAGCATTTCATATAATCCTGGTTTGGTGGTGATGAACTCCTTTAGCTTTTTCTTGTCTGTGAAGCTCTTTATCTCACCTTCAATTCTGAATGATAGCTTTTCTGGGTAGAGCACTCTTGGTTGTAGGTTCTCGCTATTCATCACGTTGAATATTTCATGCCACTCCCGTCTGGCCTGCATAGTTTCTTTTGAGAAATTAGCTGACAGTCGTGTGGGTACTCCCTTGTAAGTAACTGTTTTTCTCTTGCTGCTTTCAAGATTCTCTTTGTTTTTTGCCCTTGGCATTTTAATAATGATGTGTCTTGGTGTGGTACTCTTTGAATTCTTTTTGTTTGGGGTTCTCTACACTTCCTGGACTTGTAAGTCCATTTCTTTCACCAGGAAGAGGAAGTTTTTGGTCATTATTTCTTTAAATAGGTTTTCAGTATCTTGCTCTCTGTCTTATTCTGGCACCCCCATAATTCTGATGTTGGTACACTTGAAGTTGTCCCAGGGGCTCCTTACACTATCATTCCATTTTTGGACTCTCTTTTCTTTTTGTTTTTCTGGTTGGGTGTTTTTTGCTTCCTCATATTTCAGATCTTTGGTTTGATTCTTGGGGTCCTCTAGTCTGCTGTTAGGTTTCTGTATATTATTCTTTATTTCAGACAGTGTATGCTTAATTTCTGACTGGTCTTTTTCCTTTTTTTTTTTTTTTGGCATTCTCATTAAGATCCTTGAAAGTCTCACTAAGTTTCTCAGTGGTCTCACTAAGTTTCTTGGCAGTTTGTAGAAGATTCTTGAGTAACCTTATAAATGTGGTTTTGAACTCTATGTCCAGTCGTTTGCTTTCCTCCATTTCTTTCATTCGTGACATGTTTCTTTGTCTCTGCATTTTGGCTGCTTCCCTGTGTTGATGGAGTAGCTTTGTATACTAGTTGTCCTTTATGGCCCAGTAGCTCTGCCTCCCCAACCACCTGAGGTGGACACTCTTGGTGCACCCCTTTGTGGGCTAGGTACACAGTATTGTTGTAGTTAAGTCTTGATTGCTATTGGTACACTGGGAGGAATTGACCTCCAGGCCAATTGACTATGAGGATTAGCTGTGTCTATTAATGGAAGAACTGCTGTGCTAGAGACACCCCTATGGGGCAGAACTTGCTTCAGTGAGGCTTTGGTGCTTGCCAAGTCTGCCTCTTGAGTGTGTCACTTATGTATGTGAGGAGTTGAAATCTGGTGTCATCTCACACTGACCTCTAGGTACACTGGTTCCTGGATCTCCAAGGAGGTGCAAGTCAGCTAGTGTCTGAGGCCACCCAGCAAGAGCTACAGGGAGATCTTCAGTTTTCTCTTCTTTGCTTGGAGTTTGGAAGTTTTGGAGTTGTCTGACCCAGTTGCAATTTGTTAGGTTAAGCTGCGAGAGGGCAGGCCATTCATATGCAAAAGTCGCTGGGTGAGTTTATAAATTGGGCAGGGCGGGGTCTCAGGGAATCTCTAGGGTAAGGCAAACAGCTCTGGCTGCCAGTCAGCCCTCTCTGAGTCTCCCTGTTTCCGCATCCCTCAGTCCAGTGCAGTAAACAAAAATTCCTGTGCACACCTCTGTGAGAGAGCCACCCTCCCTTTCCAACCCCATGGCAGATATCCAGTTTCTCCCTGTGTGAGTCTGGGTCCCCAGAATCTCGCCATAAATTGGAGTTCAGAAAGTCGGGAACTTGTAACTCCCTCCCAATTGAAAAAAAACAATGCAAGCCAGCCCGATTCGAGCGTCTTCTTACCTCTGCCTTTCTGAGCCTCTGCACGTCCTACCAAGTCTCAGTGCACTTTTTTTCTTTCCTTCAAGTTATAGAACTTCCACTCCGCCAGCTTTCCCTTGATTCTGGGGGATAGTCATTTTGCCTTTTAGTTGTAGTTTTGGTGTGGTTGTGAGAGGCAGTACATATATGTGTATACCTTATGCCACCATCTTGGTTCTCTCCATTTTTAATTTTTTATGAATTTCCATACTGTTTTCCACAGTCTGCATTCCCACTAGCAGTGCACAAGGGTTCCCTTTTCTTCACATCCTTGCCAGCACTCTAGGGTCCTGACAGCCCCTTGCATCTCTGTTCATTTATTGATGGTGGCCATCCTGTCAAGTGATACTTCATTGTGGTTTTAATTTGCATCTCTCTGATGATCAGTGACATTGAACATCTTTTCATGTACCTGTATGTACTCTTTGGAAAAATGTTTACTCAGGTTTTTGTCCACTTTTAAATTGGATGACTTGGGTTTTTTGCTATTGATTTGTATGAGTTCTTTATATATTTTGAACACTAGCCTTATATGATTTGCAAATATTTTTCCTGTTCAGCAGGTTGTTTTTACTTTTGTTGATGATTTCTTTTATATCTTTACTGATTTTTAGTCCACTCATCCATAAACCCCCAGCTGTGGTTGTAGATGCTTCTCTCTGCTTGCTTCACAACCGTTGCTTTGTATGTTGAGGCTGTTTTTAGGGGGCATCATTTAAATCATGTCTTCCCCTGGCAGATTGCCCTTCACTGCGGAGGCTTCTCTGTTCTCTGGTGGTGTTCTCACTGAGGTGCTACCTTTTGTGCGCATGTTGGTCCAGGGAGATCTTTTATTTGCTTATTTTAAGTGCATCTTCTAAGGAGCGTAGAACTGGTATTGCTTTTGTACAGCGAGACAGACTTGGCTTTTTAGTTGAAACATTTTTCCAATTTCCATTACTTTGAATGACCTGCAGATTTGGGTTTAAATCTTCATCTTCCTACTCTTTTTGTTGCACTCATTCCACCTTTTTCCTGTCCTTTTTTCCCACTCTTTACAATCCTGTCAGGTTTCGTAGCTCAGCAGGAGGGGCGCCTGTTGAGCTGAGGCCTGACGCTGCCTGGTGTGCAGCTCGAGTTAGTGTGGAGCCACGGGCAAAGGCAGTGCTTGCTGAGCTGATGTGTGAATGCTGCTTGCATGGGATCTGTGTCATGCTTTCCCTGGGAAAGGTGCTCAGCTTCTGAAAGAGTGTGCGGGGCACATGGATGTGGACTTTGTTCTCAGGTCCAAGGCTCAGTGAAATCGTCATTTAGCACATTGCAGGTGGGGTGCAGCTGAGGGATGGGTTGGGTTGGGAGAAAGAATGACAGGCCTCCAGGACAGGGTGAGTGTGAGAACAGCTGATATAACACACCAGGAGCCAAGAATCCCCAAGGCCGGGTGTGATGTGGGCACCCGAGCAGGTCAGTGTGTGTGCGGAATGAGAAGGAGCCTGGACACACATATATACACATATGGTATACCTATGTGGGCAGACACATGCACGCACTTTGCTGGCCTCAACAGCTCTTCCTAACCCCATCCCAGGGGACGTGGAGCAGGAGGTGATGCTGACCACCAAGATCCCCAAGGCCACAGTGGGGGGCCTCAGTCCCTCCAAGGGGTACATCTTGCAGATCTTTGAGCTCACTGGCTTAGGGAAAGTCCTGCTGGCTCAGAGGGAGTTTGTAAGTCTACTGGGCCCCCTATTGGGGTTCCCGTCTCTGGGGGTAGCAAGAAGGCTGCAGCTGAGCCCTGTCAATGCTTCTGGGCTGGCAGCCTAGGCCTGTGTTTGAGCTCTACTCCCCAGGAGGCCACTCAGGAGCCTCAATTATAACTCCTGACTCCTGCTTGTCTCCCATAGGGCTGGGGTCTCAAGGGGCGTGGGATATGCCCTTGCAGGGAGGGTTGTATGGGCAGGCCCACAGCCCCCCAAGGCCTCTGCTCCTTGGTAGGGTCCTGACAGCCCCCTGCATCTCTGCAGTCAAGGATTTGAGGAGTCACTCTGTGAGCAGGAGCAGCTGGAGGCCCCTCGAGGCAGCTCTGGAGCCCACACCTTCCCACATGGGGAGCCCAAACCCTGACCCCTGAGTCATCTTGGCCCCAAGCCAAGACACACCCACTCTGGGTGGGTCCAGGTGGGGTGAGGATAAGTTGCTGAGGGGAGGGGAATCCAGAATCTCATATTTTCTCTACTTGTGGCCAGAACTTTCTTCCTGATATTTGACCTCAAGCTCTCTAGCCACTCTCTGGGGCTCACTCAAACCCACAGGGCAGGTCATTCGCTGGGGTGTCCTCAGGGCCCCAGTGCCTGGTCCCATCCTCCCGACCCTCAGGTATCCCCCAGCCTGAGTGTGGAAGGTGAGAAGTGACAGCTGTGACCTTCCCCAGAATTTCCTGGCAAGAGGTCCTGGGGGAACAGCCCCCGCTCAACTCATCCCAGAAAAACCCAGTCGCCCCAGGATGTCCATGAGAAACAGAGAGAAGCCAGGTAAAGCAGTCAGGGCACCGCTTCCGTGGCTTGCAGGGGCAGGTGTGCTGTTTTCTGCACAAGGTCTTGCACACAGGGCTGTGCCTCCCTCATTGGATGATCTCATCACACCTGCTTTCTCAGGAGCCTCCACATGGCGTCTGGCCCTGACTCTGGGCTCAGCCTGGAGGTGCTGTCTCTCTGCAAAACTCAGGGAGCCCCAGACCCCAGACAGGGGTCACAAGGCTTTGTGTCTCCAGAGCTCCTGGGTTCTCAGGACAAGCCCTCAGACCAGAAATGAGGCCTCAGCCCCGTGCAGGCTAATGGAGCTGTCCGTGGTACTGACCACACCCACCCACTCCAGTCAGTCCACTTTGGAAGCCTCTGCCCATTGGGCCTGAGTATCGTGTGTGTGTGTGTGTGTGTGTGTGTGTGTGTGTGTGTGTGTGTGTGT
>JAAGEH010000023.1:1626955-1640938 GCA_011751065.1 Lasiurus cinereus
GGAATCAATGTGGGGCAAGAGCAGAGTGCAGGCCCTGCCAAAGCCGAGTCCTCAGGGCACTCAGGTGGCCAATGAGCAGCTTTGGCAGGTGTGGCTGCTACCGCCTCCCATGACTGCTTGGTGCCCAGAAGCTGCTCTGCTCCAGGAGCCCAGGATGGAGCTGGCAGGAAGCCAGGATTGACCTTGCCCTGCTTGTGCCCATTCGGCCAGCTCCAGCCAGGCTCCTCCTGTTGCAGGTGGAGGTGGATGGGCCCAGCATGTCCACAGAGCTGCATGGCCTGATCTCTGGCACAAAGTACCTGGTCAGCTGGACACAAAACCTCCTTAACAGGCAATGAGGGGCCTTCTGATCAGTCACCCGAGGGGAGTGCAGGCCCTGCCATCCAGCCTATCTCCTTGCCTTCTTCCAGGGAAATTCCCCAGTCCAAGCCAGCTGTCTGTGACAGAGCTCCCTGGGGGTGAGGTCCGGCTGGCATGGATGGCGGCAGTGGCGTTCCATGTGCTGGTCTACCAGATCAAGTGGACACCTCTGGGGGATGGGAAGGCCCATGAGGTATGTGGGAGAGAAGACCCCTGCCCACCCCCAGCTCCTGGGCTCCCTCCCACCCAGTGTGGCATCTCAGGACCTGCCTGCTCAGCTCAGCCAGGCCCATGTGAGGCTACCACTCGCTGGCGGACACCTGTCCTCTTCTCCACAGATCTCTGTCCCGGTGAACCTGTGCACGGCTATCCTGCCTGGCCTGGGGAGGCACTTGGAGCATGAGATCACCATCCTGGCCTACTACAGGGATGGGGCCGACAGTGACTCTGTGTCCTTCCACTACAGCCCCTGTAGGTAAGCCCTCAGCTATAGGGGGCGGTGCAGCCCCAGGGACCACAGACTGCCTTAGTCCCATCATCCCAGGGCTCCACACTCCCAGAATCACCCACAGGCAGTCCTCCAAGGCCCTGGCCTTCCAGGCAGGTGTTCCAGGGTGGCTGAGGGTCCAAGTCACCTGGTGGGCACAGTGCTCACGGTGGTCTCAGAGCTGACCTGTGGCCCTCTCTGCCTAAGGTCACAGGGCAGCGGGGTGTGGTACTGGTGTGGGGGGGCATGGTAGGGGCAATGGAGGCCATTGGGGGGTGGAGAGAGGGGCTGAGGAGACCCCCATTCTCCATGGAGGGCTGTGCCCACATTCCCATCCTCCTCGGACTGGGCCCTGACTGCACACTGGTGGCTCCAGAGGACTCACATGTGGTCAGGCTGCCGGTCGTGGTGGAGGAGCCACCCCCAGGGTAGAGGCAGGTGACACGGATGATGTAGGTGGTAGAGGAGAGAAGGCCCAGAGTGACTGAGGTGGCATTGCCAGGAGCCTCCATCTGTGAGGTGGGGGGGCCATAGGGGCAGGGTCTGGAGCTGACCCTTCAAGCTGGTAGCAGGCAGCCCCTGCCTAGATGGAGACCCAGGCTCAGGCCTCTGCCCAGGACAGCCCAAGACCTCACCAGAGTGGGGAAGGAGAGTGTAGTTCTCCCACACGATTGTAAGGCCTCCTGGGGCTTTCCCGCCCCCCCAAACAGCACAACAGCTGAATTTTCACCTCTTTCAGCACCCCGTGCCCCAAGCCTCATCAGAGCTGTCATTCATGATCATTCTTTGCTTCACACATGTCCCCCCAACCCCTGCCAGGTTGGAGCCCTGAAGGGCGGGGACAGAGTCAGTGCTCTGTGAATACAGGGAGGGTGAGGGGGGGCTGAAGTGCTGGGCCCTGTGGACGATGCTTCAGCACCCTGGACACCAGGTCCCCCAGTGACTCCACAGAACATCAGCCTGCTCTTACCTGCCCCGAGTGGCTGCCCTTGCTGGACAAGTAGCTGACCCTGAACAGCTGCACTGGCCTCAGGGTGCCCTTCCAGGACACACAGGCTGAGTCACGGCTCACGTCTGAGAAGATCAGGGGTCTGGGGGGAGCCAGGGGAGCTGTGGACACAGCAAGGCTTCAGGGACCAGTTGCATCCCTCAGCCTTCTGGTCAGCTGGACACGTTCTCCACTACCGGCTTACGTACACGCTGGCCTCAGGCTCTGGACCAGGGAAATCAGTGAGTATTGGTGGAGCCGGGAGCCATTGCCCCTCGTGGACCTGGGGCCTTGTGGCAGGGGGAGGCATGGCCACCTGCCTGCTGTATGCTTCCGTGGCGAGACACAGACAAAGGAGCTGAGGTGCCTAAGTGAGCAGAGGCATGGATGGTGGCTGTGCCCCCAGGTCTCTGTTCCAGGACCCAGGAGCCATATGATACTCCCTGACCGGATGGCAGCCACCAAGTACAGGGTCCTGGTCTCAGTGGTGTATGGAGCAGGGGAGAGTATGGCAGTGACTGCTACAGGCCAAACGGGTGAGTGGGCATGCAACCCTGGACCCCAGGCAGCCCCCAATACCCAGAACTGTGGGGCTACTCCAGGAGGGCCCTCCCGTAGGTGGTAGGCTCTTTCGCTGCCAGCACGTGGCCCACGCTAGCAGAGCAGAAGGGAAACAGATTTTTGCATGAAGACTTCTTCGCTGTAGAGCAAAGTTCCCACTGGTTGGCCAGGCCCCTCATCTGCAAGTTCCAAAGATGGGGACTGTGTCCTTGCCCTGTATCTGTCCCAAGGTCAAGGCAGCCATCCAGCACACAGGGCCGCTTGTAGACAGGCAGGTGGGCGGGTGCACAGGCCATGGCAGATGACTGGGAGAGGCGCCCAGCACCTGGATGTGGCCAGGCCCAAGCGAGGGACCACTGCATTGTCTGTGCTGTTGCTGTGGACAGGCCCAGACACTGAGAGCCAAAGGCTCTCAGGTGTCAGCCAGCCTGGTCACCTCAGCTTCCCTCGTGTCCTCCATGGCTCCTCTAGTTTTGGCTTGAATGCCTCTAGGGTTGGGGTCTCACTGCTCAGTGGACAGCTGCTGCACTCAGTGCCCTTCATGCTCCCAGAATGCTCTGAGCGCCTGGCGGTGGACCACGCCTGCGCCAGCCTGGACAGCGTGCGCCCCGGTGGGCGTGTCCGCACACCCAGGCTTCTCCCTGGCCCTGTCACTTGGGACACATCGGGGTGGCCGATGTCCTATTGATGGGAGCACCATGGGGAATGCTGCCTTCCTGGGGGTGGAAGTACCCCTGTCCCTCCTCTCCCTGAGGTGTGGGGACAACAGGCCCATGGACCTGTGAGAGGGGAGGCAGGAGTTGGGCTCCAGGCCGCAGGGCAGGCCTACTGCTCAGGGACCCATCCCCGCTGACCCTGACTCCTTGTTGCCTTTCAGCAACCTGCCCAGCCCTCGACCCAGATGGCTCCCTCGTAGGTGGGTCCTGTCCTGAGACAGGCGCTCCCACTCTCCATCCCCACTTGTCCCCCTCCTCTTGGGTCCCCTAGGAAAGGGCCTGGGGACAGTGGAAGGCATCAGGCAGGCAGGCCCACACTTGTACAAAGGGTACCTCAAGATTCACAGTTGAGGTTACTGAGGCTTGTGCAAGGTCATTGTCCAAGATCATAGCTAAGACTTGGTGGGGCAGAGGCCAAGCAGGAGTCCACCTGAGCCACTGCTGACCAAGCTCTGGGTGGGGATAGGATCTGTCCAGTCATCTGGCGAGTATGAGACCCTTCTACAACTGACACGTGGCTGTCAGCTGTGGCCAGGCTGCTCTGCGAGCGGGGTGGTGGGGTAGTGTCAGCAGGGTACAGGGAGGGGAGCCCATCCTGTCCTGATGGCTGAGTCTCTCTGGGTTCTCCCGAGAGTGAGCAATGAGGCTGAGCCGCTCAGACCCCGAAGCAGGGCAGGCCCACCTGTGGCCAGAAGTGGGGCCAGGTGGGCTGGTCACTCCTATTCGTTCCCTCCTGGGATTAGCACCCAGTGGGGTGAGTGTCATACTCACTTGGTGCGCTCAGCACTGGAGGAGTGGCAGGTGTTCTGTGTGGCTAAGTCTGGTGGGTGGTGAGACCCTGACTGTGGGCCAGGTCAGACAGCACCCCGGGGAGGCTGAGACGGCAGCAGGAGGAAGGTGGGCGCACCCCATCTCGGCGCTGAGCTCTTGGCCTTAGGTGTCCTCTCTAGCTCCCCTGCCCTGCACCTGACACCTGCTTTTCTTTCTCTTCGCCTCCTGCCTGCCTGTCCCTGGGTCTCCCCACTGTGGCCCCCAGGCTTTGACCTCATGGTGGCCTTCGGGCTTGTGGAGAGGGAGTACGCCTCCATCTGAGGTGTGGCCATGGAGCCCTCTGCGTTTGGCTCGACCAGGACCTTTACACTCTTCAGGAATGCTCAGCTGACACGCTGAGCCAGGTGGGCAAGCAGGCGGTGGGTGTGACCTGGGCGTGGGGCACAGCACAGTGACACTGCCTGGGATGGAGTGGCCTTTGGTCCTGGGCAGGGCAGAGGGCTGTGCCTTACCCTTGGAGCACCTCTGGTTGAATCTTCCAATAGCCCTGGGAGGGAGTTCTGTCCCTTACATTCTGTTACCCATGGGGAAACTGAGTTAGGAGAGATCTTGGGCCCATGGGTCTGGGACCTGAGGAATAGCTGTGGCCCCTCCAGCCTCTAACCCTCTCAGGCCGGCCTGTGGTGTCCCCAACCTTTGCCCCCACAGTGACATCCACTCGACCGCCCTCCCACCTGAGCACACAGTTGTCTTTCTCCTGTGCTTCCTCCCTGACACACCCCGCGAGGCCTTTGCGCTGTGGCAGATGACAGATGAGGACTTCCAACCTGCCCTTGGGATCCTGCTGGATGGTCAGTCAAGAGGGTGGGCAGGGGGCCCAGGCTGTCCCTAGAAGCCTCATCGGCTGATGATCCTGAGCAAGGTCCTCTAGACCATCAGGAGGCAGGGCTGCTTTCCACATTGGCCATGGGGCCCGCTATTCCTCCTGCATGGGTGGGGTGGGGATCTCATGTGCTCCTTACCCTGCCCCATAGCAGGCAGAAAGTCCCTGATGTACTTCAGCCACGACCCCAGGGCAGCCTTGAGGAAGTGACCTTTGACCTGCCTGAAGTGAGGAGGATATTCTTCGGGAGCTTCCACAAGGTCCTGGAAAGTTCCAGATAGACCAAAGCCTGTGCCTCTCCCACCTAAGAACTTCCAATGCCTTCCAAGTTCTGGAGCAGACTCTCCTGGACTGTGCAGAATGTGTCCCCACCCCAACAGCAGTGTCCTTGGCCATGCTGGAGCTCTCCTTGCTGGAGAGCCGCCTTGGCCTGTCCAAGCCTCTGCCCCTACAGTCCCCTCCGCCCCCAACATCCTGTGGGACCCCATCTTTAATTTGGGTTGAAGAGCATCCCAGTCCTTTGCTCTGCTCCTGCAAGTCCTAGAAGGGCCCAAGTGGGTGCATTTCATCCATTTCACAGAGGGGAAACTGAGGCCCAGCAATGGGGTGGGGTTCCAGAGATGTGAGGTGGGGTGGGAGCCCCAGTGATGGGCACTTATCCTCCCACCTGGCCAGGGCTGTGGGGAACCAATGTGGTGTCTCGCAGGTGCACATGGCCGTGGGACACTCCAAGGACCGGCTCTACGTGGACTGCAGGAAGGTGGCCGAGAGGCCCATCGGGGAGGTGGGCAGCCCTCCTGCCACCGGCTTCATCACGCTGGGGAGGCTGACCAAGTCCTGGGGTTCCTGGAGCAGCTCAGCTGTGGTGAACCTCGGCTTCGTCCTGCCTGGCCACTCAGGGACCAGTAGATCCCCCAGCCCCTCCTATCCTGAGCAACATCTGGCCAACTGAGCTCCTGCCCTGATTTGTAGCTCCAGCTCCAGATGCTGCAGATCGTGTGCAGTGACACCTGGGCAGAGGAAGACAGGTGCTGCGAGCTCCCTGTGTTGGTAGGTGGGCAAGTGCCACAGAGTTTGGGATAGGCTGGTTGTTCAGGTTATCATAGTGCTGGGAGAGATCTGGGCAGGCTTCCTGAAAGAGGTGGCTTCTGGGGAGCATCTTGGAGGCCTTGGGGATAAAGCAGGCTAGAGCTGGCCAGGAAGGTCCCAGCTGTAGGTTGGTCGAAATCCAGCCTTCAGGACCACTCCCCTTTTCTGTGACTCCCCTGTGCACCCTGATGACTTGGCCATGATGGGGACTGTGTGGCCGTGAGGCATGTGCTGGGCAGCCTAGGGTCAGGCCCTAGTATCAGGTCCCCCTAGTCCCACCCCCACCCCCACCCTCTCAGGTGTCTGACAAGAGCTGGGAGAGGGTCCATTTAACCATGGGTCTCCTTTCTTCTAGAAGGATAGAGAGACCTAACCTGCCTTCCCTCCTGCCTGCACCTGCTCCTCGCAGACACCTGGGCCTCCGGGATCCCAAGGGCCTCCATTGAGTCCAGCAGCCCCTCCCTGGCAACCTCTGCTGCCATGGCAGATGGGGTGGCTCCTCCCACGTACCTCAGCTGGGAGCCTGGACCGAGCAGCCTTCCCCAGGACTGCCGCACCCTGGGGTACACTGTGCACAGCTCCCTGCTGCCTGTCACCCCCAACCCATGGGACCCCTCCTGGCAAGCCCCTCCCTTCCCCTGGCCCCCCTTCCCAGCCAACCTCCCCTCCTCTGGTATAGGACCTAGCATGCCCCTTCTTCCCTGATTGAGGTGGAGTCCTAGGACCATCAGGCCTGCAGGAGGAACGTGACCCACACCTGAGGCAGGTCCAGCCCCTCTGCCCACCTGAGGGAGGCTCCAGGGCCAACTGCAGTGGGAAGGCAGGTCTGTGAGCACTGGCTCCGTGCTCTTGGTGCAGCCCTTCCCAGAGAGGCCGCCTGCCCCGAGGTTGCACAGTGGCCAGCGGCATGGAGGGCCGCACTGGGAAGCCCCTTCCCTTTGCCTGAGGGTGGGACTAGAACCTAGGACCATGCTGGGCTCAGCACTGCCTATGCCCTTGCAGGGCCTCCCTGGCAGGAATGGAGCCTCAGGACAGCAGGCTTCCCAGGGCCCAGGGTAAGTTGCAGGGAGTCCTGGGGAGGCCTGAATCTTACTTTCCTCCTGTGCACATTCACAAGAGCACAGGAGGGAGTTCACGTGGATTGACACCACTCAGAGGAGCTCCACTAGGAGTGAGTGAGGTGCCTCCCCAGGAGGGCTACCTCCCTACCATGCCACGTGCCGTGAGTCTGTCATCCAGGGTCTTGGTGGTCAGTGTGACAGGGAAGGTGGTCCACACTGCATGCGGCTTGGGAGTGACAGTTTATGGAAATGGCATGTCCCTGGGGTTGCTGATTTTCACACACTCAAAGAAAATTTGTTTTTCTTTATGGAGTTTGGTGCATTGATATGCTTAATTCACACAAAAATGATTTAAAAGCATTTTTCCATGCAGTCTCAGTTTAAATAGTGTTGGTATCATCTGCCCCTTAGAGGTTTGAGTTTATGTTGTAGTGAGGTGACCTGGTGTTTGGGGTTTCTTTGCTTCCCATCTCGGACCTGGAGAAGTGGCCCAGGCCCAGTTCCTGGCTGTGGAGTGGGGTTGCAGCAGGAACCCCTCCAGGGGTGGCCCTGAGTTAAAGACCTCTGTGAATCTGGTCTGGATACCACAGGCCGGCTATGGCAGGGATGCTGCAGATACAGGACCAGGGGAGGGGCTGCAGGAGTGGCCCAATGCCTTCTCAGCGCCCCCGACCCCAACCTGTGTCTCTAGGGAGAGCCCGGGCCACCTGGACAGACTGGACCCAAAGGTCCTGGAGGTCAGCAGGGGTCACCAGGGACACAGGGCCGAACTGTCCAGGGACCTATGGTAGGTGTTGCCTCCTTACCTTCCTCACTGTCCCACCTCCGTTTCCCCAGGCCCCTCAGCCTTTGCCCTGGGGCTCAGTTTGTATTTCCCCTCCAGGGTCCACCAGGGGTCAAAGGAGAGAAGGGGGACTATGGAATCCTGGGCCTGCAGGTAGTGGGTCAGAGGGTTACCCCAGCCTCCAGGGTGACCCCGGGGAGGCTGGCCTCCAGGGTCCAAAGGTGGGAGAGAAGCCCGCCGGGGAGGATCTTGAGGTGGAGGCTGTGGGGTGGGGTTTCCCCTCTCTCTTACCCACTCGCATCCATCCTGCCCCCACCCATGGCCTGGCCAGGGGGAGGGGAACCTCAGCCCATGCAGGGTAAGCTCAGGCCCTAAACTTGGCCAGCTCACAGCTCTTAAAGCGAGGCACAAGCATGCACCCCTTCTCAGATGTAGGCTGCTGTGGGAGGGATGTGTGGGGTCCAATCTGCCCTTCCTTTGCCATCAGGGCATGAGAGGCCTGGAGGGCACCGCTGGCCTGCCTGGACCTCCTGGACCTAGGGTAGGCACTACCTCCCCCGTGAGCCCAACACTGCCCATTCCTACCCACACTCCCTGGTTCCTTGGGGGCTGAACTGAGCATGCTTACCCCCACAAGGTGACCTGGGAGTCCTCACTCTGCTGGGCCAGCCCTTCCTTGGCCCTGCCGGGCATGCAGTGTCCTGTGCCTGGAGGGCTGCTTTCTCACCCCACTGGGCAGCCCCAGTCACACCTGCGCCCCAATTCCACATTGCAGGGAGATGCCAGGGCTCCTGGTGGGCCTGGCTGGGGATGCAGCCCAGTCCCTTCTTCCTGCCTACTGAAGGGTTGGAGACCCTCCTCACTCAGAAGCACCTTCCCTCCCGAGCTGGCCATTCCTGGGGTCTATGCTGAGCTCAGGGCCTGGGAGCTGCTCTGAGCAGGGGTCCTGGACTGTGTGCCCAAGCTGAGGTGAACATGAGGCACAGCCTGCAGGAACAGGCCTGTGGAGCTGGGGACAAACCACGGGGTCTGGTCTGGGTCCAGGATTATGGGGACCCAAATGATCAGGCCAGGGCTAGAGGGAGAAGAGGCCAGACTCGCTGGGGGCTGCAGTCTGGACCTTTACATCTTGACAGGGCTACCCAGGCATGGCGGGAGCCAGGGGGACCAGTGGGGAGCAAGGACCCCCAGGGACTGCGGGGCCCATGGTAAGTCCTCTCCACACCTGGACAGCCCAACAGTGTGTGTGCATGTGTGTGGGGGGGGGAGGGGGAGAGAGGGGGAACAAAAGTGTGCAAACTCAGTGTTGCTGATCCTCAGGGGCGTCCTGCACCCACACCTGTGCGAAGTGAGGCCTGTGCAGGTAGGGGATGCTAGGGTTGGTCTGCAGCAAGGAAAATGGGGCCCAAGACAGGCAAGTGGGGGGCAGGTGATGGGCCTATGGGCTCTAGGGGGCAGAGAGAGATGGGGTTCCAGCAGTTTCCTAGGAGCCAGGAAGATGGAGGCAGGGGAGATGGTGAGCCGGGAACAGGGATGTGCTGTGTGCAGGCCTGGCTGGCTCAGGCTAGGAGGGCTGTTCTCCCTGGGATGCGGTCCCAGCTGTGGGCACCAAACCCATCTGAGAAGTAGGTCTCTTGCCCACTGGGGATTTATGCCTCTGATTCTTCAAGGAGCAGAAATTGTGCCTGCCCTGTGGGGGCTTGAATGCCTGGTCTTCCTCCCCACAGACCGAGCCCCAGGGTGCAAGGGGTCAGGGCTGCCGGGGTCAGCAGGGTGAGGGAGAGGCCAGTCTGGGCTCCTCCCTGCTTACTTCTCTCTCCTTTTCCTCTGACTCAGGGTCTGCCTGGGCCCAAGGGGGAGTGAGGAGAGAAGGTAAGTGTGCCAGTATTGAGGGCCCAGGCACTTCCTGTGCATGGGGACAACAGCGCCACCCTGCCTTGGCCGGCAGCCTGGTCACTGCTGTAGCCCATTTTCCTCAAGGGCGAGCCACAGTCCTTGGCTGCCATTTACCAGCTTGTGAGCCAGGCCTGCCAGTCCACCATTCAGAGTGAGGACCCTGAGCCTTCAGTGCCCTCACACCATCCCTGCCCCACACCGGACAGAGTCCTGCACCCAATCTCAGCAATCAGCCTTGCTTGGCCACTCTTCTGGAGAGGCACCAGGGAGCCCTGGGGAGGCGGGGGACTGGCCCCCTCCACAGCCCCCTGCTTATACCGTCTGCCCCCACAGCGCATGTGCTGAAGTTTGACCCCTTCTTCCACAAGAGTACCAGGCCCCCATGCCCATCTTGGAGGCCCCTGAGTCCCTGGTCACACCCAATGAGGCCTGGCTCCCTGGAGAAGGGGGAAATGGTGGCTTCCACCCTGAAGACAGAGGTACTGGCTCCCCCTCCCCCCAGTGTCGTGGTGCTGACTGGGTGGGGAGACACAGGACCTGCCTGGCTTTCTAGAGTTCTCAAAGTGGCCTTCCCCCCACTCTCCCAGGAAGTCCAAGCTCAGGGCCACTGCTGCCCTTCCATCCCCTCTCCTCTCCTGCACCTCCCACCTCCTCTTATCTGGCTGGGGCTGCGGAGCCTGATGGTTCCAGTACTGAGGTGGATGGAGAGGCTGATTGAGGGACTGAGGGGATGGAGGAGCTTGGCGCCTCAATGGGGAGAATGGGAAGAGTTGTGGGGAAGGGGGGTGACAGCACTGCACTGTGAATGGGAGAGGGGCAGGGGAGAGAAGGAGGTTCTGCTCACCAGGACCCAGACCAGGCTGGCAGGCACTCTCATAAAGACCCCACCCCATGCCTCCCCCATTGTCCCCACCTCACACTAAACCTCAGCCACTGAGCCCACAATTGGGGCCTGTTAGGGCTCAGCGACCCCTGCCCCAAGCTTTTAGCCTTGCCAGGCACTCACCTTCCTCAGAATAGGGTCCAGAGAACAGCAGTGTTGCCAACTGCTGCCCTCAGTCTCAGCCGCCCCTCCTCAGGTGTGTCCACAGCCCTGGCTCAGGTGGGCAGCCCTCAGCCACAGGGGAGCAAGATTTCAGGATCCTTGGGAGGAGCAGAGGAGCCCAGCCTGGGGAGATGAGGTACCGGAGGTGTGTGTGGGGCTTTGGGGGGACCCTGCCCAGCGGGAGCCCAGGGAGATTGCCTCAGGGAGGGGCTGGTGTGCACCAGGGAGGACACCAGGCAGGTGCAGTGGGAGCCCAGGGAGCACTGGCCGAGGGGCAGGGTCCTGCAGGGGGCTCCCCTTGTTTCTGCCCTGCTCACGGTCCAGATGGGCTCACCAGGCAGTGGGGCTGGGCAGGCTGACCAAAGTCAGCTGTCCATTGCGCCCCCAGACCTGTAGGTCTCCTCTCCCCTCGTGCCAGGCCGTCTTCCCTGCCGCCCGGAGTGACCTGCACCTCTTCCCTGGAGTCTTAGAGTAGCCGGAGTGTGGAAGAAGCTGGAGGCGGGCGCATGGCAGCGAGGTGGCTTCTCTCCTCTGTACCGTTCCCTCTCTCACATAAACTCATTATGGGGTGGCATGTGCATCTGTCAATGGAGTCAGACTCCCACCTTCAACCCCCTGGTCTCCCTGTTGCCTTGGGGCTCCCCCTCCTTCCCTTGAGGCAGGCAGCCCCCACCTGAGCCTCAGAGCTCAGAGCTGCCAGGCCAGGGACCTCAGTCTAAGCCACACGCTGGGTCACTGGGCAGGGATAGCCTTTATGAACAGTGCCCAGCCCACCCTCAGAGGCCCATGTGGCCACTGGGCTCAGCCCAGAGTCTGCATCTGGGGGGGGCTCAGTATCTCACCCAGCAGCCTCCCACCCACACCTGCTCACCTGGAACTCTCATCAGCTGTGCATCCCTCTGGCTGCTTTCACACCAAGTAGTTTTCTAAACAGCAGGCAGAATTTGGGGTGGGGGTTCCGCCAAGTACAGTGGCCAAGGGCTTCCACAGAGACAGTGGAGCAGAAGCAGGACCCCAGTGGGTCATGAGGGAGGTGGGAGGAGGCTCCAGCAGGGGCATAGCCCTGAGAGGCTGGAGGCTGGGCCAGCCAGGCGGGACCCAGCATGGCAGGAGGGCTGAGCCCAGGGCCAGGAGCGGGTCAGCAGGGGGCTCCGCCAGGGCTCAGGGAGTCTGGGTTCTTCCAAGGAGCACTGGGAGCCACGGGGCTCCCGAGCGGGAACTACTGTGACCATCTGAGAGCCGGCTTGGGGACCTCACCTACTATCCACTGAGATGGAGCTGGCTTCTGGCTAAGCCACTGGTTGGGGGGAACCCTAAGAACAGGCCTTGGGCTGAAGAGCGGTTCCCGGTACCTCCAATAGCCAGGTGATGAAAGAGGAGCAGGTGGGTGAGTTGGTGAGTATGGTGTTCACGGAGGCAGAAGCGTGAGCTCCACCATCTGGGAGGCAAGTGGAAGTCAAAGGGTTGGCTTCCCTGGGGATGAAGGTGGCCTGGCTCATCCTAGGACTGAGTCCCAGGCTCATCTCCAAGGCCGGAGGGTGTGGGTGCAGAGACCACCTGTTGGGATGCTCCAGAGAGAGGGAGGCCAGAAGACCCTGGGCCAGTGGGGTGTTTGGTCAAGGAACCAGTACCTTGAATTTTTATTTAATCACCTGAGGATATTCTGTCCATTGTTTTTCAGAGAGAGTAGAAGGGAGGGAAAGAGAGGGGCTGGGGTTGGGGGTCGAACCTGCAACCCAAGTACATGCCCTTGACCAGGAATCTAACCTGAGACCCTTTGGTGCTGGGACTGATGCTCTAACCACTGGGGCATAATGGCCAGGGTTGGGATGCTTCTTGGTCACCACGGGAATGAGCTACCATCCTGGGAATATGGCTGGAGTGGGCGTAGGACCTCTGCTGCACCCCATGCACAGGATTCCACCTTCTGGGGCCAAGTGGAGTACTGCCTGGGCTGGAGAAATACATGAGCCTGGGCTGCCTCTCAACCCCTTGACCTGAGCTGTGGCTGCTGCACAAGGGTCCACGTGAAGCCATCATAGCACAAATCTGCACAAACACACACACTCTCCCATACACACCTGCTACTGCTAACATGCACACGTGTGCACACGCTCTCACACGCCTCCTTGTGCGCAGTGCTCCTGCTATGGTCTAGGAGAGGACTTCACGGGGAAGGTGTAATACCTGTGAGCACAGCAGAGCAGGAGAGGACGGTCCTACATGGCCTGTAACTAAACACTGCGGTGTCTGCACGGAGGGAGGGTGGGCATCAATGGCATGAAAACACCAGGAAAAGGCAACGGGAAATGTGCAGAAAACAAATCGGGAGAACAACTAGCCAGGTGGGCCTAGTGACCAGGGACACAGCCAGAAACAGAGCTGTCTGTCAGGTAGGGCCACCTGGAGGCAGAGAACTCAGCATACCCCAGGCCGGCTGTATGCGGCTCCCTGGGCAGGGAGGCCAGCAAGTGCGGTGGGAATGCTGAAAAGTGTTCTTTTTTCAAGATTTAAGAATTAGAGGAAGTTTATGATCTCAGATCAAAAGGCTCAGAGTGCCAAACAGGGTTGATTTTTTTTAATGTAGATTCATTCACACAAAACATGACAGAGGAAATAGACTTTTTTGTTTTTTAATTAAATATTTATTATTCAGATTATTACATTTGTTTTTCTTTTTTCCCCTCCATAGCACCCCTCCACCCAGCTCCCACCCTTCCCTCCCTTCCGTTGACCTCATCCATAGGTGTATGATTTTTGTCCAGTCTCTCCCGATATACCCCTCACCCCTTTCCCCCTGAGAATTATCAGTCACGGGTGTGTCTGGAGCAGCAAGGCCTCCGCGGGCTCTGCCGTGAGTGACTCTTCAGTCCGCCGGCCAACGCTCTACCCACTGAGCACACCTCCTCCTGCTGCCACAGCGGCAGCACACACACGTGGGGGTGGGGCGGGTGGCCGCGGGGTCGCAGGGGTTAAGGGAACCAGCACCGGCGCTCGCTCCTGCAGGTGCGGCCCGGCCCGAGCCGCACCGGAAGCCCAGAGGGCAGGTGCCCTGGCGTGGTGGCTCGAGAGCCGAGGACGCACCGCTCAGCCTCAGCCTCAGCGCGAGGGTCTCATCGCCTCAGCCTCAGCACAAGGGTCTCAGCGCCTCAGCCTCAGCACGAGGGTCTCAGCCTCAGCCCCAGCCTCAGCACGAGGATCTCAGCCTCAGCACGAGGGTCTCAGCGCCTCAGCCTCAGCACGAGGGTCTCGGCGCCTCAGCCTCAGCACGAGGATCTCAGCCTCAGCCTCAGCATGAGGGTCTCAGCGCCTCAGCCTCAGCACGAGGGTCTCAGCCTCAGC
>JAAGEH010000023.1:1645938-1682683 GCA_011751065.1 Lasiurus cinereus
ATTCTTTTCTCTTCTTGCTTTTCCAGTTGAATGTTGTCTGCTTCTTTATATTTCAAATTTTTTACTTGATTCTTGCCTTTCTCTAGTCTGCTGTTAGGACTCTGTATAATATTTTTTATTTCAGTCAGTGTATGTTTAATTTCTATTTGGTCCTTTATCATCTTTAGTTGGACCTTTTCCATCTCTAGTTGGCTCTTTTGCATCTCTAGTATGTCCTTTTTCATCTCCTCTTGGGTCTTGCTAAATTTATCCATCTTTTCTTGAAAAAGCATATTCTTGAAAAACCTTATAAGCGTGGTTTTGAACTCTATATCCAGTCTTTTTTTTTTCCCTCCATTTCTTTTGTTTGTGATCCCTTCCCTTGTCTCGGCATTTTCACTATGCCGGGGAAACTTCTGTGTTGGATTCAGCCTTATGATACCAGACGCAAAGCTGCAGATGCCTCTGTTGAGCTTGGGAGGGGTGGAGTCTCAGGGCTTAAGGGACCCCCTTGCCTTCCAGTCGGCCCCGCCCTCCACGGCCCCCGAGTCTCACGTGACTGGGTAATGGCTGGAGCGGTCCTTGTGCGCGCGTGCACCCGCAGTGCCTCTAACCGCTGCCTTTCCATCTCCCCTGCGCGCCAGGACCACAAGAGTCTAGGTCCCCAGGGTTTCGCCCGAAACAGGGGCTCAGTGGACTCAGAAGTGGCACGGTTGGGAGGGTCTGTCTCCTGCCCACTCGCGAAAGCCAGCAGCACAATCAGCAATCCGTCCTCCGCGCAGCACCGTGCGAGTGCGAGACCGGACCTGATCTTCTGCGACTCCCCTAAATTTCCGTGCACCTCTCCCTTTTCACAGTCCAAACTCCCCCGTATGAGTTTCGGCTGGATCTGGGGTTTAGTGTCGTAAGATAAGGGGTTCAATGCCGTTGAGAGTCTCCGTTTCCCTCCCGCCAGAGAAAGCCAGCCAGGTCCTCTGGCACCCGCTCTCTCAGCGTGCATGCGTCTCCGTACCTCAGCTTTTTGCAGCTCCTCTGGGTTTCTGTGAGCCCCTCTCTTTCCTTCTAGTTGTAGAATTTCCACTCAGCCAGCTTTCCTGTGGTTCTGGATGATGTCCGTTCTGTCTTTTAGTTGTAGTTTTGAAATTGTTGTGCGAGGCAGCAGTGTAGGTGTTTACCTATGCCGCCATCTTGCCAAATCCTGTCGGAAATAGACTTTTAACACCCACAGAATGAGACCTACTGGTAGGCAGAGGCGGGAAGTGTTGAAGGAAAAGCACTCAGATTTTATCCCATAAAAACCTCACTGAGTGATGAGGCCCCGAGTCCAAGGAGCGGCATGAGGTGCATTCTGCAGGAAGGAAGGACAGACGGAGTCACATGACCCGACACACAGGAAGCGTGGGGCTGCTCTGAAGAGCCTAGATGTCTGCACACCATTGCCCATAGCAGCAGCCTAGAATTCTAAATTGTTCCTGGGCCGCAGCACCCTGAGCAGCAGGGCGCTAGTTCTGTTGGGGGATCTTCTATCAACTCCTGCAGCTTTGGAGAAGCAGAGGCACTGGCTGCAGGCCCAGAACAGCCTATGCTCCAGAGGGAGGGCCTGTGGGTCAGGCAGTATGTGAAGTCCCAGCACATCTGACCTAGTGGGGATTGGGGGGTGGGGAAGAGTTCTCCAATGGGTCAGAAGCCAGGACACACTTTCTGTTCCCTCGGGCCAGAGGAACCAACTCACGAGAAACCAGGAAGCAGGAGATCAGAGGCCACGTTGCCAGGCATCTTACTGGGGAAGGTCAGTGTTTTCAACAAATACTTCAAAATTGCTAGAGGTTTGAACCAGAACATTGATGCCCTGCCCTTGACCACACCAAGCACAAAACTTAATTAGAAAACATGGTAGCCCTGGCTAGTATGTTCAGTGGTTAGAGCACCCACCCGCAAGGGTCTCAGGCTTGATTCCTGGTCAAGAGCACACACCTGGATTGCAGGTTTGATCTCTGGCCCCAGTTAGGGTACATGCAGAAGGCAACCAATTAATGTGTCTCTCTCACATCATTGTTCTCTCTCCTCCCACCCGTTCTCTTAAAAAAAAAAAATCAATAGGGTGAGGATTAACAAAAAAAAAGAAAAACATGGTCACCCTAAAGACATGTGAAAGCTGTAAACATTCCAGATAATGGAAGGTAGGGTAGGGATGCATCCCAAGCCCAGGGTAGGCAAGGATCTCACACAAGATTCATAAAGCAACAACCATAGAAAGAAAGAATAAGACATTGCCCCTCATCAGAATTAAAAGCTTTTCTTGGAGACACTGTTAAAATATCTTTATGCATAGAGAAGAGTCCCCCACGGGTGGGACAGACAGACCTTGGGCTCAGAGCACACAGGTGACTTACACCCTCTAAAAGCCACACGATAGAACAATGAGCCAACTTCCAGCCAACACTAACTGGCAGATGCTTCTGGAGGAGCAAGTGTCTACTTGGGAAGACCAGGTACCTTGTGACTAGTGACCCCACACAGGTGTGTACCTGGGAGTGCTCTGGGTCCCATCATGACTGATCTCTTTTCTCCCACTGACTTTAGAGAGTGGGAGGAGGGAAGGAAGGGGAGAAAGATAAACATAGATGTGAGAGAAATGCATTAACTGGTTACCCCCCACATGCACCTTGACTGGAGCCGGGGATTGAACCTGCAACCAAGGTACATGCCCTTGAACAGAATCAAACCCACTAACCTTGGGTGTGTGGGCCAACGCTCTAACAGCTGAGCTACATGGGCCAGGGCCATCATAACTTACAAAGGTGACCGAGGGGTGTCCCAAAGGGGCCAATGTCATTGAGAAGAGAATCCATTACTTAGTTTCCGGAGAGAAGGAGTATGTCACACTGTGTGGGAGAGCACAGACCTTGGTCAGAGGCAGAGGGGGCAAGAGGAGGTCTTTTATCAACTCCTGCAGGTACGAAGCTCAGGAGTGACTAGCTAGGACAATCAGAGTGGGCCTCCTGACCCTGAGCCTCCTTGTCTGGCCTCTGTGATCTAGGATGGGAAATACTGGCCTGGTGTGTGATTGAGATGAGCAGGGCCCTGGATAGGGCAGCTGTCCACCACTCTTGGCTCCGTTAGACCCCAAGATGTCAGAACATCACAAAAACATGGTTGATGCAGAGACATGAGGAAATCCACGAAGATGTCATAGTCCCGTGAGTCATGACAGCGGAGATCCAGAGACCAAGTTCATTAAGGGGGCGAGAAACAGCCATGTTCCATTTATTCAGGTGAAGAACTCTGCTCACAGTTGAAACAGGACTGTCCGAGGACGAGACAGGACCAGGTGAGTCTCAACACACTAGAAGGGAGGCAGCAAAGAAGGCCCCTACCCCAAGTTCAGGAGCAGAAACTGGCTGATGGAGAAGCCCAGGTTAGGGGGTAGGAGGGGACTGCCTGAGGGGTAGGGAGAGGGCTTCCTGCGTGTGGAATGGTGCCTTAGGATCTTGGTGTCAAATTTTAGTAAAACTCACTCCAGGGCTCAGATATGCATTTTCCCTATGCAAATTTACATGAAAGAAACCACATGCTGGCGGCAGGCGGTGGCTGGGCTAGTTTGCTGTTATGGGACTAGAACACTTGGTTATTTCTATGCATTTCTTGACACTTTTTTCCAGTTCCAGAAGTTTTGTATGAGCCCTCCCTGGCGACCCAGAAAAGCACATCCTCAGCCAGCCCAGCTCAGAGCAGAGTGCTGGGCCTGCGCATCTGGCAGCCAAATCTGCTTATGTAAAGACTGAGGTGCTTATATCTGAAATCCACCTCCCTGATGCCCTTGGGGCCTAGTGTCTCACTTGTCCTGGGTGAACTGCCCCAGCTTCCTGGGGCTGATGCCCGATGCCCCCAGGTACAGAGCAGAGCTGGGCAGCAGGTCCCACATGGCCTAGGGGCTGGGCGGAGAGAACACCGGGATTTAGACAGTGGGTCTGCACCCCTCTTGGGCATGAGGACTCCTGGGCCTAAGTCAGGTCCCTGTCTCAGTGCCTGGTGAGGGATGCAGCCTCCCAGCTCCTGCATGGCATGGCTGCCTGGCTGCAACCAGGGACTCTGACCTCTGCTACAACGAGGCCCACTCGGCTCCAAACTTCACTGAATTGTTCATTCACTTCTCCCAAATCCTTGGTGACCCAGGCACTGGCCAGGAGGGACACTGGCTGCCCTGCCCGTGGCTGCCCTGCAGAAGGGACTTTGACCATGGACAGCAGGAACCTACTGCCTCCACCCCAGGGAGGGGACATGGTATCCTTGCCACCTCTACTTGGAGATTGAAGATTCCAAATCATCAGCACCCAGGATCATGGTGCCAGGATGCTGATGATTTGGCCCACAAGACCGTCCCTCTGGGGCGGTCCCCTACACCTCTGGCCAGAGGGCCCCTGCATTGTGGGTGAGAGAGGCCCTTTGGCTGAGCTGGTCTCCCACAGAGGAGTCCAAAGGCAGGAGGCCTGTGGAGGTTCCCCTCCACAGGCTGCCCCCACCCCAGCGCCACACTCTGAGGGCCCCGGAGTCGGCCTTGGGCAAGCTGTCCTCACAAACTCCCAGTGCCCATGGGGACCGATGACCCCTGCAAAGAGCTTGCCCCGGAGCCCCCAGGACCCTTGGAAGGCAAACACCTGAACTCCCCAAGCCCAAAGGTCCCTCCCTCATGGGATCCTGCCCCCAATCTCCTCCAAGCAGGACCAGGTCTAACAGCTCCACTTCCCAAGGACCCTGGGCACAAAACTTAGATTTTCACAAATTCCTCAAAACAAATCAAAAGAGCCCTAGCTGGTTTGGTTCAGTGGATAGAGCATTGGCCTGCAGACTAAAGGGTCCCAGGTTCAATTCCGGTCAAGGGCACATGCCTGGGTTGCAGGCTTGATCCCCAGTGGGGATGTTCAGGAGGCAGGCAGTTAATGATTCTCTCTCATCATTGATGTTTCTCTCTCTCCCTCTCCCTTCCTCTCTGAAATCAATAAAAATATATTTTAAAAATAAAATAAAATCCCTGCTTAGGCCCCCTGGCAAGTGAGACTCGCATGGTTGTGACTGGCCTCTGTGGGGTCAAAGAGAGCAGGCCCGAGAGTGGGTAGGCCTGGTGTCCCCACACTCGGGAGTGGACAGGCAGGGGCCTCAGGATCCCACAGGGAGGAGGCACAGGGGCTGAGAGAAACCACACGCTGGTGGCAGGCGTGACCCAGGACCTGGGGACAGCTGGGACCTGGGGACAGCTGGGACCTGGGAGGAGAGCGTGGCCATGTGCTCAGGCAGAGTGTGGCTCAGGCAGCAACACCACTGTCAGTGAGAATAGGCCTTTTCTAGCCAGCTGCCTCCTGGGCAGGTCCCAGCCGCCTGAGCCACATGGGCTTCTCTGGGAGTCAGCAGACAGAAGGTGGGGACAATCTGGCAGATGTGTGGCCCCGTACAATGCAGAGTGCCTCGGGGAGCAGGGATAGACCACAGAAGCTGCATGGCCTTCAGGGGCCCCTAGATCATGCCGGCCAGCCAGGGCAGCAGGAAGAGGCCAGCGGTCCCCAGCAGGCATATGATGACGAACACCCAGAGAAAGATGCGGTCGATGACCATGGCCATGTACTTCCAGTCCTCCTTCACCTGCAACACAGACATGCATCTCACAGGCAGCAAGAACCCTCTAGAACCCAGCGTGACAGGTTCGGTTTCCATCCTTGCCCGAGCAGCCAGGGCTATGGGCACACCTGCTGGGGTGCCGAGTGGGGAGGGTGCAGAGAAGCCACATGTCCGCTGAAGTCGGGTTCAGAGGGAGCAACATCACGGCTGCCGTGGGAGATGGGTCTGCTGCTGTGCCTGGCAGGGTGCCTGAGCCCAGAGGCCGGGGGAGGTGGGTCTATGGAGGAACACCAGGGTCCAGGCTGCTTCACAATGGAATTTGCTCCAAGTTTGCTAAAGCTGAGGGGGTGCCATGGAGGCCATCTTGTGCATCCCCATTTTTCAAATGGACCAACTAAGCCCAGAAAGAGCTACTTGTACCCCCTGGTTGCAGGACAAGGGCCAGGAGCACCCTGAGTGACAATACCTGACTTCTAACAGGAGCCCCCAGGGGCCCAGTGTCTAATTGACAGCTGAGGCCTAACTACTTTCCCCTCCTGGGCAGGTGCTCAGGAGTCAGCTGTCCAGGTGGCCTGAGGCCCCTCAGGGATCAATGGAGTCAGCTCTGTTCCTTAAGGCGGAGGGGTGGGGCATAGCCAGGGTGCTGTAAGCAGGAGGAGGGAGGGACCAGGGCTTAGGGGGAATCCCGAATGCTGAGGCCAGCGGGCGGCCATGGACGCAAGCACTGCAAGCATGCCCAGCACATCATCTATATGAGGGACCAATGAGGAAAGAGGCAGTATTGTCTTGTCTACAGATGGGGACACTGAGGCAGAGTGACTATGGAGGATGAGCAGATCCCAGCCCCATCCAGCCGCTCTGAAGTCCTGGCTCCTAACCCACTTCTGGCCTTTGCCTTACAGTGGGTCCTGGGTGGGAAGCCTGCTGGTGCCTGAGGGACTGGGAAGGAAGCAGCATGGGGCACTAGTGGGTGAAATAAGCCGGGCGAGGGCAGGGCTCAGTGCCCATTGTGAAGCATTGAGGAAAAATGGATTCTTCATTGCCATTTTCTGCTCTGATTGTTAAAAAATAATCAGGTGTCCTGACAGTTTTAAACTAAACAGAGCTGTTTGTTCACAGGAAACCTGAATGCACAGGATCACTTATAAATAAAAAGGCTGCTCAGGACCCTGCTGTGGTGGAGGCATGCTGTTTCCTGCCTTTTGCCCCACTATGTGCCCCATCCTGAGGATGAAAGGCCAGCACAGACCAAAGCCACCATGGCGTGCAGGTCACTCAGGTAACTAGTGAAGTCATGTCATTTCTTCAGAGCCAGTGACACAAGGAGCAAGTCACAGGGAGTGCACTGCGGATGGACACAGAGCAGCTGGCCAGCCACAGATGGGGCTAGTGGCCCCTCCCATCAGGGCCTCGATCCTGAAGCCTAGAGGGGTGTGCCTGGAATCTGCTCCACAAGCTACTCTGGGTCGCCTGCCCCAGCTCCACCTCAGGGACCTAGCCATCTAGGGGCTCAGGGAAGAGGGAGCAGGTCTGGGTCAGGGCTTGCCCAAAGCTGGAAGCCTGGGTCAGGGTCCAGTTTCTCAGCAGCCATTGTCAGGGTGGGCTGCAGGCGGCAGGGTGGCGCTTTGGTGCTAAGGGCTCTGAATGCTATGTTTGAGGATCCCGTGGATGGCTCCTTGCACTAATATTTACAGAAAGAGGCCTGGTCTGTGGGTCGGAACTCAGCTCAGGAAGCTTTCATGGAGGGAGGGGAGCTGGCCATGGGGCTGCTGGCCTGGGATGCGGCCTTGTCTTGAGGAACACAGTACTGGATGCTTCGAGACCGGCACCGGATGCCGCCCTCTGGTGCTTTGTTGGTGCTGGACATGGGCTGGATGCTCAAGACCGGGCTTTGGCGAGCCCCAGGTCCCAGGTGCTGCTGGTTGGGCGGCAGGGGCTGGCTTTCTTGACCTCTACTGGCTGCAGTGGGCACCTGTTCTGAGGGCGACGTGCAGGCCGGCTGGGGAGCACAGAAGGATGGGGTGTGTGAGGGGCCCTGGATCTGGACTTTGTTCATGAAGTTGGGCTCTTCCTCAGGCTCCGGCCAGAAGCGAGGGGCATTGACCATCCTGTGCATGGACTCAATGAGCCACCGGCAGTTGCCCTTGACCACGGACGGCCGCTCCATGAAAAACAATCGTGGCACGATGTCCAGGAAGACATGGCACACCCAGGCGGGCATAGAGTGAGTACGCGAGGAGCGGTGGTGCACATTGAGCACGAAGACGGTGATGATGATGGAGAGCGTGATGAAGATCATGGTGAAGAGCAGTTACTCACCGATGAGTGGGATGATCAGGGAGGTAGAGGGGTTGATCTTGGTGATGAGCAGCAGGAAGACGGTGAGCGACAGCAGTATGGAGATGCACAGCGTGACCTTCTCATCGCACTGGGAGGGCAGATGGAAGACCAGCACCGTGAGGCAGGAGAGGAGCAGGCAGGGAATGAGGAGGTTGACAGTGTAAAAGAGCAGCAGGCGCCGGATGACGAAGGCATAGGTGATGTCAGGGTACACCTTGGCACAGCACTTGTACTTCCTGGTGTTGTAGGTGCCCACAGCGCCCATGATGATCCACTCACCGCTCTCCCAGAAGCCCAGCCGGTCCACGTGGCTGTGCATGCTCACCAGATCGACCTTGGCCTTGTCGTAGGTCCAGGACCGGAACTTCATGGTGCAGTTCTGCTGGTCAAAGGGGAAGAAGATGACGTCGATGCTGCAGGAGCTCTTGTAGATGGCGGGCAGCACCCACTGCACCTGTCCGTCGTGGAACAGGTGGGCCTTCGTCAGGTGGGTGACAGTGAAGTCCCCGTCGGCGCTGGCAGGAAGAGAGGGGTGAGACCCAGGAACAGGTGGCCCTGACACCTGGTCCCCAGGGTGCCCGCCATGCACACACTTGCTCTTGAGTCTAGGCCCAAGGCCGGTGTAACTTGGCTATGCCACTCTCTCAGCCTCAGTTTCTCCACTAGGTCTGGGCTGTCCACTCTGACCTGGTATGGCCCAACACAGGAAGAGGCAGCAGCCATTCCACAAGCCCCTCAGGCAGACCTCTCCTTCGGCTTTGAAATGCTCATGGGAAATCTCTCCTCGACCTCATGAAACCCACAATCACTGGGCTGCCCACCTCATATGCTGGTCTCAGTGGCAGATGAGCCTGGCCCTGCAAGGTCCTGCTCTGCACATGAGGCCTGCGCCTTGCAGGGCAGCAGAAGCAAGGTTGTGACCCCCACAGCCACTGGCTCCTCTGTGCCTGGCAGAGATGAGCATGGCCGGTAGTTTCTGGTCCCTCAGGGTGTGGCATTGGGGTTGGCTGTCTAGTTGGAAGCCCTTTTATGTGGGGCTCGCTGTGTGGGGCTGCGACTGGTCCAGGTTCCTGCTCCGGGCCTTGAGATTCCCCAGGACTATGACACCCTCTGCCCTAAAGGGACCCTGTAGAAGAGCCTCCGGTAGATACCACAGCTTCACTGTATGACTTCCAAATGAGGGATGCACCAAAGCCATCAGAAAAGCGGGGCCTGCCCTTGCCCTTCCCCTCACCTATCAGCTCAGCCTGGACACGCAGCCGTGCTCAGGTGCACATGTCTGGCCAGCAGCTACCACTGCCCCTGGAAATAGGGCCACCCAGCATCAGCCACCAGCTCCTCACCCTCCCTCCCTCTAGGCCATGTCCAGAGTCTGGGCGCTGACCACAGCTCCACAGAGAAGCTGGTGTCCACCCGCTACCTCCCACAGATCCTAGCAGGAAGTAGTGGGTTGGAGGGCTTAGGGTGGCAGCCTCCTCTCCTGGGCTGCAGCCTGGGGGGTGTGCACAAGACCCAGAGCACATGGGAGATTTCTAGCTCTCCCGGGAAAATGACGCTCCCCTGGGTCCCAGAACACTGAGCTGATGTGTATTCTCTGGATCAAAGGTCCTGGGTGGGAAGTTGTCTTGGGGAGTTGAGCATGGACGGACCCCAGGTGGCTGGGTGGCTGGAGGACTCAGGGTCATGGTTCAGACCAGTGGCTTGTGTAGAGCAGAGAGCTTGCTCCCGCCTGGTCCCCCAATATCACCACAGGCGTGGATCCAGCGACGACACAGCAGAGGCTGGGGACTTGGTAGGATAGCAGACTGACTGCCCAGGGACTGGGACGCTGGTGAGGGTCCCGGGAGAGGAGAAGACTGAGACAAGTGCCTACCACAGCTGTGCCTGGAAACCCTGCTCCAGCATAGAACACTGTCCACTCATCAAATTTTGCTGGGATGTTCATGTGGGAGTGTGAGGAGTGGGCTTGGGGCTTGTGGGGAGGGCTGCGGAGATAAAAGGGGTCTGAGAGTTGGATCGGGCAGGCCCTTGAGAGAAGCCTGCAGGTCTAGACTTCTGGAACGAAAGGCAGCATGTGGGGCAGGGGATGGGTTCTGAACATGCCTCCAGATCGCATGGGAGCAGCTCTGGAGCCTGCAGTCATGGGGCAGTGCCAGCCCCTTTGCCCTGCTCCTGGTGAGCAGGCACCTCCCCCCTCCTGCTGCCTCCACCCCAGGCGCCCATGCCGCACCCAGGCCCTCTGGACTCCTAGCTGCTTTAGGTGAGATCCAGACACATTGCCTCTGGCTCGCCCAGCCTCGGTGGAGCTGCCATCCTGCCCACGGGGACCCAGCCCTCAGCTTACTTGTTATAGAGCACGATGTCTGGCCGCCAGATGAGCTCGGAGGGAATGTGGATGGAAGTCACGTTCTTGTAGTCCCTGGGGTCCCAGCGCAGCTTATAGTCCTGCCACTCCTGCACTGGCAGGAGAACGCACAGCTGAGAGGGAAGGGCAGGGATGGGACAGTGGCTGCGGTGCTCCCCCTCCCCACTCACCTGCTTCACCCACACAGTCATCATCATCATCTGGTTCTTCTCGTCCTAGGACAGAAACGAGGGAAGAAATGGCAGGGCCTGCAGCAACAGGCCCATGGCTCCCTGGCCCTGAGTGCTCTCCCCACAGGCCAGGCCAGGGCTGCACACAGGGCTAGTGAGCACCTCCTCTCTGGAGGAGCCAAGCCCAGGAGGAGAGGCTCAGAGGCACTTAGGGATATGGGGACAAAGGCCCTCAAACCTTTCCAGAAGGAAAGTGAAGACAAGGGTTGGCCAACTGTATAGGCAGCTGGGACTGCCCTCCCCCAGCTGAGGGTGGATGTGGGGAAGGGGCACCCCAGCTGTGATGGATGTGTGGGGAAGGGGGTACCCCAGCTGTGGGTGAGTGTGGGGAAGGGGGCACTCCAGCTGTGGGTAGGTGTGTAGGGAGGGGGCAGCCCAGCTGTGTGTTGCTGTGTGGGGAGGGGGCAGCCCAGCTGTGTGTTGCTGTGTGGGGAAGGGGCAGCCCAGCTGTGTGTTGCTGTGTGTGGGTGAGAAAGGGGAACCAGCTGTGTATGTGGGGGCGAGGGGGCAATCCAACTGTGGGTGGGTGTGTGGAAAAGGGGCACCCAGCTGTGTTGGGGGGGGACGGGGACCCCTCAGCTGTGTGTGGGTGTGTAGGGAAGGGGAACCCCAGCTGTGGATTTTTGTGTGTGGGGAACGGGGGCACCCCAGACAACATGCATTGCTCTGTCACAGTTGGGCAGCCCCTCTACTTATTGGCCCCAGGTGAGCAGGCACCTGTCTCCTCCTGCTGCCTCCAAATGCACCGTGGTGTGCACTGGCCCCACTCACTATCCAGACTCTGGTCAGGGCGGCCTTGTGTCCCAAAGGCACAGGCCTACGCGCTGCTCCCTCTCGCTCCTCCAGGGGACAAGCCTCCAGTCAGCCAGTTTGGGGGGAAGGGATCATGTCCCAGACATTGCCCTGCAGGTCCACCTGGGATAGGCCACTCAGCTGACCCAGTAGGACACTCCCCAAAAAAGGATGCTGAAGGGTATGTGTGACTTAAGCCAGGATCTGATGGCTGCCAATCCTGCCCTCCCCTCCCGGTAAATGCCTACCCCTGCTAGGCCTCATCCCTGACCCCCAGGCTCCAGGACCTTCCAGGTGATAACCTGCCTCCCTCTCAGCTGCCTGCCCAACCCATACATGCAGCATCAGCCCAGGGTCTGGAAAGCACCGGGGCCCTGGGGTCCTCTGCAGGTGTGAGCTCACACACGTGAGCACTGTGGCCAACACAGACGGGCAGCAAATGCATGAGCCTCAGGGGGGAGGGGCAAAGTAGGCCCTTACATCCACCACGTGGCCCCAGGCCACTGCTAAGACAGCTCATCAGCATCTGTGCAGTTGCAGGCATGTCCTCAGTCAGCCCTAGAGCCACAGCAGAGCCTGGGAGTTGGCCCCACCCTGCCTGGTGCTGCCGAGGGTCTGGAGTCTCGGAACTAGTGTGCTCCCTCCTTCTGGCCTTGGACTCTCCTGGACAAAATGGGGAAGTGGGGGGTATGGGGAGTGAGGAGCCTCAAGGAGCTGTGGTGCAGCCAGAACTTTCAGTGGCAGCCAGCGGCCACCTCCACCAGCCACCACTTTGAACTGTTTGCAAACCTTAGCAGATTTAAGAGCCAGCCCTAGACTTTTTGAGTTGCCTCTGGCTGTGACCCACAGAGGTTACAGGAGCACACTGCAGGGACCATGAGAAGCCGGTGAGGACAGAAGGATGGTGAGGGCCGAAGCCTGATATGGCTGAGGATAGGGCATGCTGACGGGGTCTCCCTGCTAACCGGGCCCCTGCTGGCCCTTTCTGCCCCAGGGGGCATGGACAAAGTAGGCCACAGCCTCTCCCACCTCCCAAATATTGCCCAACTGGCCAATGCTGTGCTCATCCTATTTCACAGGGGAAAAGACAGTTAGGCAGTCTGGCAGCACCGGGACCCCCACCCCTCACTAAGCCGACTCAAAGTTACAGTCCTGACAGGGGCAGGGATAGGCATCTGGGAATATCTGTAGCTCCCTGTAGCTAGACAAACAAGGTTCTTAGAGGCCCCTCCTCACCAGGCCAGACAGAGCCCACACACCAAGGCCCTTAGGACCCCAACCCAGGCGGTGTGCCCATCACCCAGTCAGATCACACCCGCAGGATGGAACCCTAAGCCCAGCCCCTCCAGAGCAGTAGCCATTTGAAGGCTGGATCCTCCTAGTTAACCTCTGTGGCTCCTAACCAGGAAGATAAACACGCCTCAGACCTATCCAAGACTCCTCCAAAGCCCGAATTCCAGAACTGTAGGTAATTGGGAACTCCTGAACCAGCTTGAGGACAGGTACTGCCTCAGCAGGTGCACAATTCACACAAAAGCCCCACAATTTGACCTGGCACCTGTACCAACCTACAGAGGCATCTTCTGTCCTAGGCCTCTGAGGCTGGCAGGTGGCCCACTGCTGACCATTTGGCACTTTACTTCCCCATGTGGGCAGAGAGGACTGGGCCTGGGCAGGTGTGCACAGAACTGGCCTCTGCTCCAGACCCCACAACAAAAGTGTACTTGCTGGGCTCAAGCAGGGGGCCATACAGGCTCCTTAGCTCAGGGCCACCTCCAGGACCATGTGTGACAACCAAGGTCCAGCGCTCCCACCCCTGCACCTACCACATCAATGAGCTGTGCGATGGACAGGCCAAAGTGGACAAATACCACATCCGAGATGTTGGCCACGGGCTGGGACCACTTGTAGCCAGAGAAGAGTTTCTTTAGCAGCTGTTCCTCTGCATGAACCCGAGTCTCTACGTGGCCGCTCACTGATGACAGGCAGGCAAGTGGCACAGAAGCAGTGTCCAGTGGCCCCCCAGCTGCCCCTCTAGCCTCATGCCAGGCTGTGCTCAGCCACCCTGCTTTCTCCCATCTCTTCTGGCACATGCTTCTCCCCTCAGGATCTTTGCACCAGCTGCCCTTCTCCCTGCTTCCAGTCCCCTGGGTCCTTCCTAGCATGGACACCTCACCACAGAAGTGTTCAGCTGTCCCCGCAAACACTGATTTGGATGAGTTCCTATTGGGGACTGTATCTCCAGCCACCAGCAAAGTCCTACAAATCTTGCCTCAAAGCACAAGGTGGGGAGTGAGGAGCAGACCCAGGCAGGAGACAGAAGGGGAGTGAGGGTCCAGCCATCTAGAGTCTGTGCTCAGTGGCTGCCAGCAAGAACAAGGCTAGCCCAGGAGTCACCATCTCCTAAGGGACATGTGAGTGCTGACCCTGATAACCAGCCCAGCACCCTGGGGAGGTTCACTGATTTACGACAACACAGTCTGTGATCTCATGGCCTCCCTGGCACCTGCATCACCAGAGGGGCTGGGAGACCCTGCCCCTGCTTCTCTCAACTTCCCCTGCTCACCCAAGTCATCTACAGGATGTGATGAGGGCTGTACACCCCTGGGGTGGGTCCTAGACCCAGACCCTGCCCTCCCAGCCCAGAGCCTGGCCCTTGTCCCCTGATGCCTTTGACCAGGAAGGTGCAGACTCTCCTCAGTGGGGAGGCCAGGGGTTCAAGTCCCTCAACCCCGCTGAATAGCAAGGTGGTTGGTTGCTCAGGAGAGGGGGACGGGGGGGGCGGGGGGAAGTGGTTGGAACTCCCCCGAAGAGGCTATCCTTCTGACAGCTCCCAAACCAGGAGCAGGCCTGGGAGCAGGGTCTGCAGGTTAATTTGGCCGGATGGGTGCGGGGGAGGGTAGCGAGATGAGGCCACCCAAGTCGGAGTTTCTGGATCTATTTGCTCAAATAGCAGCCCCTACCCCACCCAAACCCCTGTCCCCACATTCAGGCAGGTTAACTCCGTTCTTGCCTTGCTCAGCCGGCGCCGCAGGACAGCCTCTGCGCCTCGAGGTCAGGGAGCCTCCGCGGCTGCCCCGTTGCGCGCACCCGCCGCTGGGGAGCTCCCCTCCCTCTGGCTCCGGAGATCCTGGGCCGCCCTGAAAGGGGCGAAAGCGGACCCCTCCCGCTCCCCGAAACTTACCGGGCAAGAGGCTGGCACCCAACAGCGGCAACGGCGGCGCCCCTGGGCCCCCGAGCTCCATGGCGCACCGAGCGGCTAGGCACGGGCGTCTCCGCACTCTGCCGCGCTCCTGCTCAGTGGCCTGCGTGCGCCCAACTTCGTGCCTTCCTGTCGCGCGGGCTGCTCGGATCCCCGGGCCTGGCTGGGTGTTCCTTCCGCGGGGCCGGATGCGCGGGGCTGTGGGCCTAGCGGTGCGCCCCGCCCTCTGCCCGCCTCCAGCTTGAGGGGAGGAGGGAGAAGGTGGCGAGGGGGAGGCGGGGGACCAGGGACAGGGGGAGGAGAAGGAGGCTGCCGGAGGCGGGGCAAGGACCGGAGGGGAGGATGCGGTGCCTGGCCCGCGGGGGTAAAGTTTCCCTCGTCCTCCTGGGGCAGGGGACGTGCCCGAGCCATGGGTAGGGGCAGTAGTCACTGCGTGGGACCCGGAAATTCTGGCGCCGGTCGGATTCCCGGACCACGAAGCACTGGCCATCACCCTAGTCCCAGGACTGCCGCCTGAAGGGCAGCCTCCCGAGCCCTGCACGCGTCTGGTTAAATCCATCATCTCCTAGCTTTGCGTTTGAAAACCACACGCCCCTCGTCACCTGCCCAGCGAGGCCTCCGGAAAAGAGCCCACCCCTCTCTGCCTGTCCGTGGGAATCCAGAGTCGTGGGCGAGGCGCCTGGGCCCACGGCAGCGCCTCTGGGGAGGGTGGGAGCCCAGCATCCCTGCCCCCGCGAAGCGTGGCCTGCAGGCTATGACAGGAAATGAACTCCCCTCCATCTTGTCCTATAGGGCTGGGACCCCTGCCTAAACCCCCTCCCTTTTCTGGGAGTGGCCACAGGTGTGCCAGCAATGTCTTAACTTCCCCGACCCCCACCCAAATGGACCAATGAAGCTCCAGAGACACAGCTAAGGTCCTAATTAGGCTTAACCACAGAAAGACCCTAATTCAAGTGACCAATCTCTGTAACCCTTGTCACTTTCCTAAGCCCTCCCAATTATCCTACCCCATAAAACTCATTGTTCCCGCCCAGCTGGCTCTCTCACCTAGCTGCTGCGCCAGAAAGAGGCTGAGAGCCAAACCTGGGTTTGAATAAAGACTCTTTGCTTTTGCATCGGAAAAGGTTCCCTAGTGGTGGATTATTGGGGACCCTGAACTCTGGGCACAACATTTGGGGGCTCGTCCGGTATTCCCAATACCCACGAGGGACTCCAATTCGGAGAGTCCATCTGACCTCACTAAGTGTCTGCATGTTGTCTGTTTCTGTTCTGTGTGCGAGCTCGCTTCTGAAGTCTGTAGTGGACGCACTAGTGGATCTCGGGCGGGAGGAGTCAGAGGACGCTCTGATTCCTCACGAGGGACATGGAATCCCCTCACACGAGGGACGTGGAATCCCCTCAAACCTCTGGGACGAAGTGGGTCGCTCCTATGGGTTGGCGTATGGCCATCGTCCAGTGATCAGTTTTGTTTCCGAGGGATCGGAAAGCTGCTTTTGGGCGTTTTTACCTGTTAGATCAGTTTTGTTTCTGAGGAGTTGGAAGACTTTCTTGGGGCCCTTTGTTTGGGTCTGTGTTTGTTTTATTCTGTGGACATTGGTTGATAATTACCTCTTTCTATTTCACTTGATTTGGGATGGACCTGCTGTGACAAAGTGCAAAAGTCTTTAGCAGCTGCTGTAATTCTTTTTCTGAGTTTTTGCTCTCTGTCAGAGAGGGAGTCAGCCCATTTAGCTAATAAAAATTCCTCTCTAGCCGAGACCAGTTTGGCTCAGTGAAGGGTCCCAGGTTTGATTCTGGTTGGGGGCATGTACCTTGCTTGTGGGAACATCTCCACTGTGGGGCGTGCAGAAGGCAGCTGATCGATGTCTCTCTCTCATTGATGTTTCTGACTTTCTATCTCTCTCCCTTCCTCTCTGTAAAAAACCAATAAAATATATTTAAAAAATTCCTCTCTAATTTTGTATAAGTAATGGTTTCATTTTGTTCTGATTTGTGAATTTGCTATATTAAATTTTAAAGTCCTAGGCATGAATTTGTGACATCTCAAAGAACAAAGAATTTTATTTATGGCTTTCTTATTTCTTTTGGTGGTTGGAGACTTCCAGGGACAGGGCTTACAGCTCTGCAGGGCAGAGAGACTACAGGCCCTGTCCCTGCCTGTGATATCATAGTCCAATGTGAGCCATCTAAGGCTGAACTAAGGCTGGAGTTATTAATGTGCTATTTTATTTTAGCATCTGTAACTGGATTAAAGATCTTTTCTTTCAGGTGGCCATCCAGGCTTCCAGTTCACAAGAAATCTCCCTACACACCCTTATCTTTCCAGGCTGACTAGGAATCATTTTTCTCCACAGGTTGGACCTCAGGCTTCAAAAGGGAGCACTACTACAGAGGTCGTCTGTAGTTTTCTCTGAAACTCACACTTTTCTGTTTCTCCCCTCTGTAGAAATTGTCTCCCTCTGACTCAGTAGGAAAGGGAGACAAGCAACTGGACTGGGGAAGAGGGAGGGTCTTGGCAGAAGAAGCAGGGAGAGATAGTTTTTATTTTTATTTTGCTGGCTACAACCTACTCTACAGGCATCCTTGGTTTTTTTTTTTTGCTTATCTGAACGATGCTACTACAAAACACAGTGGATCTTCTTCTGCCCCCTTTTCTTGTTTTTAACCCTTTTAATACACATAAAGGAAATCTCATTGCCCAATCTGGCAGGGTGGGGTTACTGGATACTTCTTGGGCAGTGGTAGAATATCCAGCAAAGGAACTTTAAGCTCAGAAATTCTGGTTGTTTACTTGTTGGGAATCATAAAGGATTAAGGTTTCAAAGAATAAGGAATATTGAGTAGAAGGTCTGAGACATGGTTATACATTTTTAAAGGACATAGAAAAAAAGGTTTAAAGGCTAATTTGGAAATGAAAATGTAATAAAGGATTGTGTATGTAATAAGAAAGAGGAGAAATGTTGTAAGGAAATCAAATAATACAGGCCAGTAAGCCAGGAAGAGTAAATAATTTGCATTTTGCCTCCCTAAACAGGGTAGTTATGCCAAAGTACTTATAGAGGGACTGCAGTATCATGTTTTAAAGATCCCTATCTGAACCCTGAATACTTGAAGCTAATAAGAGTGCCATAGAGAAAGCCTGGTATCCTGCTTGCGAGCCCTGAAAATGGCTGGCGCTGAGGTGTCAGGCCCATAACCTACCATCACTGGTGGTTGGTCAGAGTATAGGGGGGAGGGGAATCAGCCCCATCACTACTGGCCTTTCACCACTAGTGATCTCTATAATTGGAAAGATCAGAATCCTAAGTTTTCTGAGAAGCCGGAGGGCTTATCGATTTGTTAGATTCTGTTCTTTTCTCCCATCAGCCCACCTGCCAGCAGCTTTTACAGGTCCTATTCACCACCAAGGAGAGGGAGAGGATCCTCAATGAGGCCTGGAAGATAGTCCCAGGCATGGACGGGAACCCTAGCACCAACTAGGCTCGATAGACACCTCCTTTCCCCTGACTAGACCTGAATGGGACTTCAACACGGCAGAAGGTAAGGAGAGACTCCGGGTCTACCGCCAGACTCTAATGGGGGGTGGTCTCCGAATGGCTGCTTAGAAAGCCTACCAATTTGACCAAGGTAGGGAACATAGAGCAGGAAAGGGATAAGTCTCTAGCTGCTTTCTTAGAACGGATCATGGAGGCATACCGCACTTACACCCCCATGGACCCAGAAGCTCCTGAGAATAAGGCAGCTGTAGTCATGAGTTTTATAAACCAGTCAGCTGTAGACATCAGAAAGAAACTGCAGAAAATAGATAGATTCGGAGAAAAGAGTCTTTGGGACTTGCTGGAATTGGCCGAGAAAGTGTACAATAACTGGGAGTCCCCTCAAGATAGGCAAGCCGACGCCACGGCGGCTGCCAGTGACAAGCAGATCCGAAACCTGGCCAAGATTCTGCTAGCCACTACCACAGAATCCCCTGAGGAGCGGACCCGCCGTCTTCGCCAGCTTGCAGATGACCAAGAAGAAGGTAAGGGGACCATCAGGGGCGGGAAAAGAAGCTGCAGCGGAACCACTGTGCTTACTGCAAGGAGATAGGGGATTGGGCCCGAGAATATCCAAAGAAGGCCGGTGGGAAGGGAGGCAAGACTGACTGAGTGAGTCTTAGAGCTGGAAGAACTGAGCTATTAAGGGTGTTGGAGTTCGGACCCCCTCCCTGAGCCCAGGGTAACTCTTAGAGTGGAGGGGACCCCTGTTGACTTCCTTGTTGACACCGGAGCACAACATTCAGTCCTCCGCACACTGCAGAGGGAGCTAGCCAACAAGAAATCCTGGGTGCAAGGGGCAACTGGCATGGGTCAGTATTCATGGACTACCCGAAGAACAGTAGATCTAGGAAGGGGCCGGGTGTCCCATTCATTTATGGTAATACCGGAATGCTCCTACCCCCTACTAGGATGGGACTTGCTAACCAAGATTGGAGCCCAAATAACTTTCAGTCAAGGGGGGCCCCAAATCACCGGTGGTAAAGGCCACACCATGCAGGTTCTGACTCTGAGACTGGAGGATGAGTATCGTCTCCACCAGGGGTGTGGACAGGTGGCTACAAGAATTCCCCACAGCTTGGGCAGAGACGGGGGGAGTTGGACTAGCTGCTCACAGGACCCCAATCCTGGTGGAGCTAAAGCCTGGAGAAGGCCCAATAAGAGTCAAGCAGTATCCTATGTCCCAGGAGGCCCGGAAGGGAATCCAGCCTCACATCAGGAGACTGCGAAGTCTAGGGGTACTAGTCCCCTATCAATCTGCCTGGAACAGCCCCTCTTCTCCCAGTCAGAAAGCCTCACACCAATGACTATCGACTGGTGTAGGACCTCCGGGAAGTAAATAAGAGAGCCATGGGTATACATCCAACTGTTCCTAACCCATACACTCTCCTAAGTTCCTTGACACCCTCTAGAGTCTGATATACTGTATTAGACTTGAAGGATGCCTTCTTCAGCCTGCCACTAGCGTCTCAAAGCCAAACCCCGTTTGCCTTTGAATGGCACGACTCGGAGGAGGAATACAGTGGACAACTAACCTGGATGTGACTGCCCCAAGGGTTCAAGAATTTGTCTACCTTCTTCCACAAGGCACTGCACGAAGATCTCGGTGAGTACAGGAGAGAGCACCCCACTCTCACCCTCCTTCAGTACATAGATGACATCTTGATTGCTGCCTATACTGCCGAAGACTGCGAGCAGGGGACAAGAGACCTGTTGGCCATCCTGGGGACCTTAGGGTATTGGGCCTCTGCAAAGAAAGCTCAAATATGCCAAGAGAGGGTGAGTTACCTGGGATACATCCTGGAGGGTGGACAGCGGCGGATATCAGATGCTAGAAAAGAAATTGTCCTGAAGATCCCTGCCCCCACCCCCTGAAGAGAAGTAAGGGAGTTCCTAGGGTCGGCTGGCTATTGCTGCCTCTGGATTCTGACAAACTGACCCTAGGACAGGAGATCTGGATTACAACCCGGAATGCCATTGAGGGGGTCCTAAAATAGCCTAGCAATGCACGTATGACTCATGATCAAAGCTTGCTGCTCAACCCTCCTAGAGTGCGGTTCCATCCAAGTGTGGCCCTCAACCCCGCTACCTACCCTGCTGCCTGACCCTGACCTAGATGCCCCGCTACATGACTGTGCGGGAATCCCGGCGCGGGTGCATGGACTCCGGAAAGACTGGACTGACCGGCCCCTCCCTGATGCAGAGGCCACCTGGTTCACGGATGGAAGTAGCTTCATGCGAGACGGGTGCAGGTATGTGGGTGCAGCAGTGGTCACCGACACGGACACTGTATGGGTGGAGGCTCTGCCCCCTGGGACATCAGCTCAGCGAGAATTCATTGCACTCACCAAGGCACTGACACTGGGGGCTGGGAAACGACTTAACACCTACACAGATAGCCATTACGCATTTGCTACAGCTCATGTTCACGGGGCGATCTATCAGGAGAGAGGGCTATTGACAGCAAAGGGATGGACAATAAAGAATAAATAGGAAATTCCTGACCTGCTTGCAGCTTTGTGGCTCCCCGCTAAGCTAGCCATTATCCACTGCCAAGGGCACCAGAAGGCAGATGACCCAGTGGCAAGAAGTAACCAAAAGGCTGATCAGACAGCCAAAGCAGCAGCCTTCACTTTGGTCCCTACCATGGCCTTACAACTACCAGACCCCGGGGACTTAGTCTTGCCAGATAAGCCTGGGTATTCTCAGGAAGAGCTGCAGTGGATCAGGAGGCTTCCCCATGTCCAGGAAATTAAAGGATGGTGGTATACACCAAACAAGGAGCTCATACTACCGGACTGGCTTGGGTTACAGTGTTAGAACGCATGCACTTGTCCATTCACCTGGGAGCACGCAAATTAAAGGAATTAATCCGACACAGCAGAATTAAGACCCACCAACAGGACATCAAAATAGAACAGGTTGTATCCACCTGCAAGACCTGTCAACTCACAAACTCGAGAACCAGGCCAAGTGAAAAAGGAACCCGGCTCAGAGGAACCAAGCCTGGAGCACAATGGGAGGTCGACTTCGCTGAAATTAAACCAGGAAAGTATGGCTATAAATATCTTTTAGTATTTATAGATACCTTCTCTGGATGGGTAGGAGCATACCCAACTAAGCATGAAACAGCTTCAGATGGTAGCTAAGAGGCTGCTGGAAGACATCGTGCCCAGGTACGGTTTTCCCGCTGTGATAGGGTCGGACAATGGATCAACCTTTGTCTCGCAGGTAACGCAGACAGTGGCCAAGGCCATTGGGGCAAATTGGAAATTACATTGTGTTTATAGGCCCCAAAGTTCAGGGCATGTAGAAAGAATAAATAGAACTCTAAAAGAGACCCTTACCAAATTGACCATGGAGACTGGTGGGAACTGGGTGGCTCTCCTTCCATATGCCCTTAATCAGGTTAGGAACTCCCCTACACCCTGGGTTTTACTCTTTATGAAATCAAATTTGGCTGGCCACCCCCTATTATCTCTAATCTTAAAGCCAAATTTCTTGCAGAATTTGAAAGTCAAGAACTGTTTCTTTCCTTGAGAAGGCTCCAGAGGGCGCACGAGGACATTTGGCCGCACCTCCGTGCCATCTATGAAACCGGCCCAGCCGACTCCTCATCAGCATAAGCCCAGGGACTTCGTCTATGTCAAGAGACATCGCTGGGAGACCCTTGAGCCTGGTTGGAAGGGTCCCTACGTCGTAGTGCTGACGACCTTCACCGCCCTCAAAGTAGACTGCGTCTCGACCTGGGTCCACCCACCACAGGAAACCTGACCCAGAGTCACACTTCACTGCTTGAGAGTTGTCAAGGAATCCATGGCCCTCGTAAGAGAGGGATAGCAGAAGCGTAGGCTAGAAGGGAGAGGTCTCAGTCTTGGTATGAATCACTGTTTAATTGGTCCCCATGGTTAACTACTCTTATTTCCACCCTCATTGGACCCTTTATAATCCCCTTAATGCTGTTAACTTTCGGTCCTTGTATTATTAACAAACTGGTCCAATTTGTCAAGGAATGCATAGGAGTAGTCCAATTAATGGTTACAAAGCCCAGTACCAGCCTCTAGCAACAGAATAAGAGGCAGAAATGCATCCCGTCTCAGGATTGAGACGTGTGTCCCAAGACAAGGGGGGAATGAAAGGAAATGAACTCCCCTCCATCTTGTCCTATAGGGCTGGGACCCCTGCCTAAACCCCCTCCCTTTTCTGGGAGTGGCCACAGGTGTGCCAGCAATGTCTTAACTTCCCCGACCCCCACCCAAATGGACCAATGAAGCTCCAGAGACACAGCTAAGGTCCTAATTAGGCTTAACCACAGAAAGACCCTAATTCAAGTGACCAACCTCTGTAACCCTTGTCACTTTCCTAAGCCCTCCCAATTATCCTACCCCATAAAACTCATGGTTCCCGCCCAGCTGGCTCTCTCACCTAGCTGCTGCGCCAGAAAGAGGCTGAGAGCCAAACCCAGGTTTGAATAAAGACTCTTTGCTTTTGCATCAGAAAAGGCTCCTTAGTGGTGGATTATTGGGGACCCCGAACTCTGGGCATAACAGCTACAGGTTCGAACTCTGGGCATAACAGCTACAGGTTCGGGCTGGCCTTGCCAGCCCGTGGCCATTGCCCCTGAGCAACCACCTTGTAAGCCTGTGTACTGTGAGGTGTGAGGACAGTCCCCACAGCACTCGCTGTGGGCAATGGCCGAGGGCTGCGGGGAGGGGTTGGGGCCCAGGTGCCGGGAGAACAGACCCTGACTGTCTTCAACTCTAGGGGCCGGACTCCATGCTCCGCCCTCGGACAGGTCCAGGTGGACTCGCCAGGGCAGCAGGTACCAGAGGAGCAGCGGGCAGGGACCGTTTTGTGAGGCGAGGGTGTGCTCGGAAATTCGAGTCCCCCCATCCCACTCACACCCATTTCCCCATTTCCGCGCCCGGCTCTGCAAGAGACCAAGCTCCCCAAACGGAAACTTGGGTCCTGGAGTGGGGGCAGAGAAAGAGGAGCTGATGATACCCTTCGCCCCTCCCTGCAGGCGCCCCACCCCGGAAAAGGCAATGTCAGAGGCCCTCCTGGATCTCCCCACCCAAGCCCAGGTGCTCTGTGAACCGCAGGCTTCTCGCCACACCCCCGCCCTCTCCCCATCTACCGACAGCTGTTTGTCAGTCGCCCTGTTCCACACGCTGGGCGTGAGTGCATAGACTCAGCAGGACGACTGCTCACTGCCTACAGGCTTCCAGATGCTGGCCCGCGCTTGAGACCCACAGCCTCATTGGGCTCCTAACACACTCCCAGGAAGCGGGCTCTTTGCTTATCCCTGTAAATGGGTGAGGAAATGACCATAAGCCACGTGCCCCAGGGCACACAGTCAGTAGTGGAATTCCAACCCAGGCCACTTATCTTCAGGGTCTGAACCCTGGCCTCTGGCCAGCCTCGGCCACAGCGTGTTCCACGGCTGGCCCAGGCCCTGAGGAAACCATGTCCTGGTGGCTCCCATGGCCTATCCTTCCTGGAGTCCAAGGAGCCTACCCTGGGGAAGCCTCGGGTCATCAACCCTATCCCACAGACCCTGAACCTGGTCTGGTTTCTATCCCATTTTCTTTTTTTTAATCGTGATTGTTTTATTCTTTTTTAAATTTTTATTTTTTATTAATGTGTTACATGTGTACATATCTTCCCATTACACCCCCCCAATCCCATACATGCCCTAACCCCCCAGTGTCTTGTGTCCATTGGTTATGCTTAGATGCATGCATACAAGTCCTTTGGTTGATCTATTATATACACCACCTCTCCATAACCTTCCCACTGTAGTTTGACAGTCTGTTTGATGCTTTACTGCCTCTGTATCTATCTTTTTCTTCATCAGTTTATAATGTTCTTTATTACCCATAAATGAGTGGGACCATGTGGTATTTTTCTTTCATTGACTGGCTTATTTCACTTCGTATAATGCTCTCCAGTTCCATCCAGGTTGCTGCAAGTGGTAAGAATTCCTTCTTTTTTATGGCAGCATAGTATTCCATTGTGTAGATGTACCATAGTTTGCTGATCCAGTCATCTGCTGTCGGGTACCTAGGCTGTTTCCAAATTTTAGCTATTATAAATTGTGATGCTATGAACACAGGGGTGCATATATCCTTTCTGATTGGTGTTTCTGGTTTCTTAGGTTATATTCCTAGGAGTGGGATTGCTGGGTCAAATGGGAGTTCCATTTTTAGTTTTTTGAGGAAACTCCATACTGTTCTCCACAGTGCCTCACCAGTCTGCATTCCCACCAGCAGTGAATAAGGGTTCCTTTTTCTCCGTATCCTCGCCAACCCTTGTCATTTGTTGATTTGTTGATGATTGCCATTCTGACAGGTGCTTGTAATGAGATGGTTTCGCATTGTCGTTTTGATTTGCATCTCTTGGATAATTAATGACTTTGACCATGTTTTCATGTGTCTCTTGGCCTTCCTTCTGTCTTCTTTCAAAAAGATTCTATTTAGGTCCTTTGTATTTTTTTTTTTGGATCATTTATCTTCTTTTATTCAGTTGTATAAATAGCCTGTTGATGTTGGAGATTAAACCTTTATCAGTGATAACATTTGCAAATATGTTCTCCCATACAGTGGGCTTTCTTGTTGTTTTGTTGATGGTTTCTTTTGCTGTGATAAAGCTCTTTATTTTGATGTAGTCCCATTTGTTTATTTTCTCTTTAGCTTCCATTGCCCTAGGAGCAGTATCAGTGAAGAAGTTCCTTTGGCATATGTCTGAGATTTTGCTGCATGTGGATTCCTCTAGTATTTTTATGGTTTCCCATCTTGTATCCATTTTGAGTTTCTTTTTGTGTATGGTGTAAGTTTTGGTGGTCTAGTTTCATTTTTTTTTGCATGTATCTGTCCAATTTTCCCAACATCATTTATTGAAGAGACTCCATTGTATGTTCATGCCTCCTTTGTCACATATTAATTGAGCATAGTGGTTGGGGTAGATATCTGGATTCTCTATTCTATTCCATTGGTCTATTTGTCTATTCTTGTGCCAGTACCAGGCTGTTTTGAGAACAGTGGCTTTGTAATACAGCTTGAAATATGGTATTGAGATCCTACCTACTTTATTCTTCTTTCTTAGGATTGCTGTGGCTATTTGGCATCTTTTTTTTTTGTTGTTGCAGATGAATCTTTGGAGAGTTCTTTCTAGGTCTGTGAAATATGCCATTGGTATTTTAATGGGGGAGTGCATTGAATCTATAGATTGCTTTGGGCAGTATGGACATTTTAATGCTGTTGTTTCTCCCAACCCATGAGCATGGTATGCTCTTCCATCTGTTTTCATATTCCTCTATCTCTTTTTTCCAGTGTCCTGCAGTTTTCCACGTATAGGTTTTTTACCTCCTTAGTTAAGTTTATTCCTAGGTATCTTAATTTTCTTGGTGTGATGGTAAATGAGATTACTTTTTTGGTCTTTCTTTCTATAAGTTCACTGTTGGTATATAGAAATGCCATAGATTTCTTGGCATTAATTTTGTATCCTGCTACATTGTCGAATTCATTTATTAAGTCCATTAGTTTTTTTATTGAGTCTTTCGGGTTTTTTATGTACAGTATCATGTCATATGCAACTAAGGAAAGCTTTACTTCTTCTTTTCCAATTTGGATGCCTTTTATTTCTTCTTCTTATCTAATTACAATGGCTAATACTTCCAGTACTGTGTCGGACAGGAGTGGTGAGAATGGGCATCCCTGTCTTGTTCCTGTTCTTAGGGGAAATAGTTTTAGTTTTTGCCCATTGAGTGTGATGTTAGCTGTGGGTTTATCATATTTGGCTTTTGTGATGTTGAGGTATGATCCTTCTATTCCCACCTTGTTAAGAGTTTTTATCAAGAAAGGGTGTTGGATTTTATCAAATGCTTTTTCTGCATCAATTGATATGACTATGTGATTTTTATCTCTCAATTTGTTTATGTGATGTATCATGTTTATTGATTTGCAGATATTGTACCATCCTTGCATTCCTGGGATAAATCCTACTTGGTCATGGTGTATGATCTTTCTGATGTACTGCTGGATCCAATTTTCTAGAATTTTGTTGAGGATTTTGGCATCTATGTTCATGAGGGATATTGGCCTGCATTTCTCTTTCTTTATGTTGACTTTATCTGGTTTTGTTATAAGAGTGATGCTGGCTTCATAGAAGGTGCTTGGATGTGTTCCTTCCTCTTGAATTTTTTGGAATAGTCTGAAAAGGATTGTTTTTTTTTCTTCCTTGAATATTTGACAAACTCCCCTATGTAGTTGTCTGGCCCTGGGCTTTTGTTTGCTGGAAGCTTTTTGATGACTGCTTCAATTTCTTCCATAGTTTTTGGTATATTGAGATGTTCGGATTCTTCTTGATTGAGTTTTGGAAGGTTATATTTTTCTAGGAATATGTCTATTTCCTCCAGGTTGTCCAGTTTGTTGGAATAGAGTTGTTCATAGTATTTTTTAAAATACATTTTATTGATTTTTTTACAGAGAGGAAGGGAGAAGGATAGAGAGTTAGAAATATCGATGAGAGAGAAACATCGATCAGCTGCCTCCTGCACACCCCACACTGGAGATGTGCCCGCAACCAAGGTACATACCCTTGACCGGAATCGAACGTGGGACCTTTCAGTCCACAGGCCAACGCTCTATCCACTGAGCCAAACTGGTTTCAGCCGGCGATGTGTCTTAATCTATTCTTTTGTGATTACACAAGAGTTAATTTCTGATTCAGCCCCTGGGTGGCAGTGTTTCTGGATTGACCTCTGGGTCTATAGGTCACCTCTAGCCTGTGCTTAGATCCTTCTTTCCCTTTGACACTCACTACCAGTTTGTGGGGTGGGCTGCTTCAGAGCTAGTTCTCCGATGGTTACTCCCCGCTCTGATCCCCAGGCTCCAGAAAAACATCTTTCCCCTGCAGTCTCTCAGGCTAACCCCAACTGGGTAATCCTTTGTATTGGGCTTAACAATCAGAAGCAAGGATCTGAAGAGGAAAGAGCACAAGTCTACACAGTCCCCTTTCCCTGCTCCTGTCCAAGGAGCCGGCACACTTAATAACTCCCAGGCTGTCTTTCTGCGTCAGATCAGAATGGGTTGCTTTCTAGAGATCCCCTCTGTTAGCATCTCTGAGGGCCCCTGCCCAACATCCACAGATTTCTCTAGGTGCAGATTTCCCCTGGTCCAGATCCCAGTGCGCGCACCTTTCTGTTCTTCGGGACCAGAGACCTCACCTTATCCCAGGCAAAATCTGACTTTTCCATGTGTCGTGTGGAGCTGCTCTGAATCCAAGTGTTTGCACCAATTGGGAAGCAGTGTTCTTGGGCTTGGAGCTGTTCGGTGGGTGCTGCAGCTGTAGATTTTCAGGCTTCTGTAAACTTCCACTTTCTCCTTTAAGATGGCATGGTCTCTGCCTCTGAGCTGGTGGCTCAGGCAGGGAACCCGGTAGCAGTGGGGGCTGCCCGGTCAGGGGAGACCCATCCAGCAGTCCCCCACCTTCTCCTGGAGTATTCCCACAGGGGAGTTCAGCCAGAGGGCCTGTTGAGGCCAACGGGCCCACTGCTTCTGGTGCCAGCAGACCCAGGACTGCCTGCATGTGCACTCACATACTTCTGTCCAACCTCACGTGGATTTGCTGATGCAGCTTGATTAATTGGCCTAACTCATCAATTTGCACCTTTCTCCCCACCTGCACCCCTGGAAATCACTGGTTTGGGGAACCTCGCAATCATCGAAGCCTCTGAATTAGTCTTACTCCAGACCTCAAGGCCCCCCACCCCCACCCTCCCTGGCTGCTCCTGAAACCGTTTCCCAGGACAGGAAACCCTGGCTCACAGACAAATGAGACCAGACCAACTCTGGAGTGTGGGCACCTCCATCCCCAGCTTCCGGCCTTTATGGTAGGAAGTGTTCTGGGAGGGTGATTATGGGAGTGGGGCTAGGGAGCTAGCACCTCCAAAACCCCTCTCCACATGCACCACCAGCCAATGCTGGCCCCTCTAGAGTGGAAAGTGTTTCTGCAGGAAAGACTCTTCCACTGCTGCTGCCCTCTCCATCCTCTCCCTGTCTCAAGGACATTTCCATGGTAACAGCTCTTGACATAAACAGGGATTTGAATTAAAGGTGGGAGCTTTGACTGGGCGCCCGGTCCAAGCCGCACAGAATGTATGGGGGAAGCGTGTGGGGACCACGGGAGGCGGCCTGGGAAGGAGCAGAGAGGCCAGCAGCACTAGGACCAGTGGAGTTTCTGTGATATCCTTTCACCTTTCACCCAGGCCTCAGCTACAGGGCAGGCAGGTCTTTCCTGCCCAGTCCAAATCTTCAGCCCACTGATGGCATTTCTTCCCTGGGTCAGCCACAACCCTTTAAAACCCAAATACCTCTGAGGGGGGGACACAGGCAAAGAATGTGGCTCCTTTATAACTGAGCTTTCCATATGTGTTTTCTCTAGCCCCCTCACTGCTGCTCCATTACCACCTTTTCTCTCCCTTCCTTGGACTCTTCACCCCCGACATCATACTGCATGTCTCCCAGGGGCCTCTTCCCCGCACCCCCAGAAATGTGAGTTCATGAGGGTTTTGCATAGAGCACCTGGCTCTTAGCAGTGGCTGTGCACATGTGCCTAATGAGAGAATGTGTGTGTGGGGAAGTGGAGGGATGGCTGGATGATTGGTGGGTAGATGGATGAATAGAGGCCTGTCAAGTGGGCACCAGGAAGGCCAAGTTCACGGACCCCCACACATCAATCCCACCCTTTCAGGAACTTGTGCACTCAGGCTGAGAGGATCCAGGTGTTTGGGTTGCCCTGCACTTGCAGCCAGGTGATAGATACCTTAGGAGGGAGAAATGATGGCCACTGTGGGTCAGGCAGGAGCGAGGGCGCTGGAAATTGGGGGGGTCAGAACCATCATGCTCACCACTCTGACTTTCCTGTCACCTGTTAGGAATGGACCAGGAGTGTACTCAGTAGCTGTCACCTCTGGCCTGGCGAGGCCACCCTGCCCTCCCTCTGATCAGGGTCACTGACCAGGCTGCCCCTGAAGCAGTCCCCTCAACCAGTCTTGCCTGTGGGACCTCCTCATCACAGAGGGGACCCAGCCTAGCACAGTCCTAGGCTGGGCCTGGTTGCATTCTCTCGTGACTGTTAGGAGGCCCTGGCCTGGCCTTGGGGTCTGATGCTATGGCAGGAGCCCTTATCCAGCACACGCTCCCAGTGAGACCTTGAGGGAAGGGTGCTGTGTCCAGTCCCCAGGCCACCCTGACTACTCCGGGAAACAAGTATCCTCCTGGGTCAGAAGCCTCCGCCTGCCATCACACCCCTTGGCTGGAGGCCTCCCTGTCCTCAGCATCACGGACAGCGCCCCATTCAGCGGGCTATCCTGCTGCCAGAGTGAGAGAGACCAGCTCTGTGCCATCTTGGCCCCTTTCTGGTAGCAAAGATCTGAAAATCAAGTGCTGCAGAAATGTGAGCATCGTACCATGTCGCAGTGCCTCTTCCCTCAGACCGCACTCCCTTCGAACCCAATTATACAGATGCTGTGCCTGTCTCCTGGAGGCCACACAGGCGCTGTGATGTGGGGGAGGAGAGAAGTGACTGCTTCCCAGCTTGAAATCTAAAAATCACCAGTGTCCCACCTGCAGGGGAGTGGACAGTAGCCCAAAGGCCACACTCTCCCACGATCTGGGTTTAAGCTGGGAAACACCTGTGAGAGCCAGGCCCAGGGCCTGCTGCCCAACAGCCACACCTAGCCCAGCGTCCTTGGGGCGGGGAGAGGGAGGATGTGCTCCCATGCTGGAGTGTCCATCTCCCTGCAGGTCTCCTCTCCCTGGAAGACCTGCGACCTCTGAGCACAGCTGGCACCCTACAGCTGAACCATCTCCAGGCTCTGATCATTATTGATCTCCCACTGGCTGGGCTCCCAGTTCACAGCTCTAAGTGTCCCCGCTGCCATCCCCACGACCCCTGCTTGCTTCTCCACTAAGCAGTTATTTACCAATGGACAAACTCCAGAGGAGGCCCAGCCTCCAGGTGGACACTGCAGAGTGAAGACTTCTTGTAAGAAGGAGAATAATGGTGTGCTGGGTCTGTCTCCAGTCTCGCCACTGACCCAACAAACAAGCGAGTTCTGGCACCTCAAAGCCTGTTCCTTCAGCTGTGAGCCCATCATGAGGATGGACTTGGAGCTGCTACCTGTCTGGAGTTGCTGAGTTGTCACTGCCACTGAGTCACTATTGTGCAGGAGTCACCTGGCAATTTTCCTCTGCTCCTTCAAGGGGAGGTCCCTGTGCCCACAGCCAAGGGGCCCTGCAGCACCACAGCTCAAGTGCCTGCAGAGCTCACAGGTCAGGCCCCAGCTGCCAAGTGGCTAGTGTGGGGCTCCATCCAGGCAGCCAAATCCAAACCAGAACCTGAACCCCAACAGGTCTCTGCCACCTGCCACCCCTCAAGCCAGCAGCATAGCCAAGCCCTCAGGCACAGCTCCTGGCCTTCGCTCTTTGTGAATAAAGAAGTGTGTCCTGACTGGCCGCCGGCACAGCCAAGCCCTGTCCCAGCCAGCTGGCCACCTTCAGTGACTCCCATGCAGCTTCCTGGAGGAGGGGCCAGGACAGGAGAAGGAGGGAGGCCAGAGCTGCATTACTCTATGGTGAATGGAGCTGCTGAGTGAGCAGAGGCCACTGTGGTGGAGGGCAGGCCTGGGGTGGGGAAGAAAGCCTAAAGGACCTTCCAGGAGCTTCCAATTCTCCTCTTCCTCCTCCAACTCCTAGCCACCTTGCTCTCTCTCAGCCCAAACCTGGCACCAGGTAGAGATGGACTCTGCCTAGAAGACTCCATCTGTGTCCATGAGATGCTGTCCCCAGGACTGCAACCATGAGACCCCCCAAGGCCTGACCCCTCTAAGTCAATGGAAGAGCCATATCAGGATTTGGCCAAAGTCCCTCATACTTGGTGAAGTCTGAGCCCCAACGAATGCCCCCATTTAGATTTTTTTCACATAATATTGAGACCCCCCCGCCCCCCATCCTTTGGCATGTAACCTGCCCAGACCAGGGTTGGTCGCTGCTTGTGAAGTCCCCCCACTGCAGGCCTGGGAACCTCCAATGGAGGGAGGAACCCCTTCTGGGTTGGAAATTGAGACCTGTCTTCTACTGGCCCCTGGGCCTGACCACCATCCTGAGCAAGGAGGGCTCTATGCCCTGCAGACCTGGGGCTGAGCTAAGGCCCCTCTCCAGTTTGCACCCTGGGGCTCCCACTTTTGGGAGACATGTGTAAACCACATGACCCCAACCTTGGAGGCTCCAGCCCTGGCCCCTCTGTCACAGGATCTCAGGCCAGGCTCAGCCTCCCACTGGTAAACTGAGCAGCTGCCCCCACCTGGGTTTGGCGAGCAAGGAGGTCCTCACCAGGCAAGGGCAAAATAGAACAGGGGGCCACTCTGACTTATAGGCAGGGAGCACAGCTGCCCCTCCTGGCGGGGATTCACTCTACACAAGTAACGCTTAGTTCAGGGGGCAGGTCCAGCAGAGTCACACTCAATACATGATCAGTAGGACCTAACTCACAAGATCTGTGTCCCTGTCTACAGGCACCACACTGATCCTGACTCCTGGTTCCCCATGTGGAAGCTGAATGCCAAACATTCTCCCCACAAGGGACCATGGCCGAGAGGGCCCCGCTGGACCTACCAGGAACAATGGCCTTGAGGTGGCTCTCAGGCCAGGTGAACCCTCCCTGCAGCACCTTCAGGACTAGTTTCCAGGGGCCTGAGTTCCTACAAACATGAGCTGGAGACAATGATGGTGGGGTGCCCAGGCACACAATGACGGCCGGCTGTGGATGTCTGCCCACCACATAGAGGATGGGTAGAAGGACCCAGAGGGTGTGTGGCTCTGAGTTTGAGAGCTGCTGAGGCCAGTGGAGGAGGTGGGAGAGGAAGCCCCTAGACCTCCATACCAAGCCAGTCGGTCCGCTGTAGGCCCAGAGGTCATTTCCTGGGCAAGTTTGCCCAGGGAAGGAGTGTTCCCAACAAGATGTGTGGAGCCTGACCTGCCCCTCATTTCCACCCCCATCTCCACACCCAGCTCTCCTGCCTAGGGTGGAGGAGCTTCTGCAGGGAAGGCAGTTTCCCGACAGCCACAGCTTGCCGACTCCAGGGACGTGGACACCATTCCGCATGGACACCATCCCGTCTCCAGGCCTAGGGGCTAATTCCAGAGGCAGAGCCTCCTGTGCCAGGTGCCCAGATCTTCAAATCAGCACATTTGGAGCGGGCAGGGTTCTCATACTCCAGTCTTCTGACCAGCACTGACTGGGCACCTGAGCTCCCTAGGCTGTGTCTCAGAGGCCGTCAGCATATGGGGTGCCGCCTGCTGAGAGGTCCTCCGGTCCGCAGGGCCATCCTGCATGGATGCACTCTGGCCCGGATCTGGTGCTGGTGTGCTGTGGGGCTGGTGGGACAAAGCTACACTTGGCATCACTGGGATCCCAGGTTCCCTGAGGGTCTGGGGTCAGTCGGAGCTTGGCAGAGTGCCGTGTCAGCCTGGGGCCAGAGAGTCCAGGGAGCAGCAAGGCAAGTGGTCGCGATGCACCCACTCCAACTCCCCGGCCCACAGTGGGTCCTGGGCCATCTGGTCTTCTTGTCCCTGCTGGTCCTTTGTCCCAGGCTCATGGGGGCAGTGAGATCCAGCAGGGTCTTCCCAGCCATGGTCCCTTGTGGGAGAACCAGGAATCAGGACTGGTGTGGTGCCTGTAGAAGGGGACACAGACCTTGTGAGTTAGGTCCTACTGATCATGTATTGAATGTGACTCCGCTGGACCTGCCTCCTGAACTAAGCATTACTTGTGTAGAATGAGTCCTGCCAGGAGGAGCAGCTGTGCTCCCTGCCTGTAGGGCAGCGTGGCCCCCTGTTCTATTGCCAGTATGTTCTTCATGGATGGTCAAAAGCACCTGGGCAGGTTATCATTTTGTTACTTTCATTCTGATGAAGTGAGGCCATAGGCCCAGGAGAGAGCCCAACGCCACCACACTACAGCTCCTATCCCTGCAGGGACCTGACCTCCTGCCATCCCACTCACCGTGCTCCCAGCTGAGCCTGGAGCTATCTCCCATAAACCCAGCTCTGCTCCCTGTTGACAAAAACACATCTGAATTAGCTCTTCATTCTCCAAATCCAGGAGACAAGAGCCAGTAGCCAATGCCAGGGTCCTGTTGCTGAAATAGTAAGGGAGCAGGCTCACAGCTCTCAGGCTTCTTCCTGATTCTGCCATTAAGCCATCAAGTCAGCTTATCTGTCAAAAGACAGTTTAGACAGCTGCCATGTTGGACTGCATGACTTGGCAGCCACCATGTTGGCCCCATGACCTACAGCTCCCCTGGGAGCTGCCATCTTGAAATGGCAAAGACTCACCCCTCCCTTTGAATTAGCCAATTGTGAAAGACTGTGCGCCTGAGCTCCAATCAAGAGCAAGGGAAGGGTCATATGCATCTAAATTGAAAAGCTGAGCAGACGACCTGCTCAGTGTGGGTGCGCTTCCAGACCATGTGCTGCACATCCCCCCTGTGAGAGTAAAGGTATTTGTCCTGTTACCAGGACCCCTGAATTGGGGAGCTCACCTTATTTCTTACAGTTTGTAGGCACATCTGGGATCCCGTTTATCATCACAGAGGGAAATTGGACCCCTCTCCTGAGGTGGTGCACACTGCTGCCAAGTTGTGGTGGCCTTGGTAGGGAGGGACAGCCATCATCCTGGGCCAACTACAGCTTGGGATCGAGAGTCAGCCAGCAAAACGGGAAGGGCCCAAGCAAGACCTGTGGCAATCAGGTGATTTCATGCATGAGCCAACGTGGGAAATGGACTGAGTACTACTTTGGTGATTGGATGTCCTCGGAGGTCGGGCATATGTGACTGGGATTTGTCTTGGACATAAAGCGAGTGCGGAGTTCTGATCTGTGGTTCCATTCTCCAGCAAGGAAAGCAGCGAGAGAGGGACAAAGCAGATCTTGGGGAGTACGAGAAACCTCCAACATGGGAGGTTGAGTAGATAGTCATAGGGGACCTGCCAAGGATGAGAAACAGGAATTCTAGACCTAGGGCATACATTCCCCTGAATAGTCCATTGGGAGAATGCTGAGGTTCTGGGGAGGCAAGTTCCCAAACCAGGGACAGAAGACCTTGCTTTGTTTTAGTGGTTCTTAATGCAGGGCATTCTGCAGTGTAAACGTTTAGTTTGTTGTGCATGCCTATACAGTGGCACCTCGAGATACGAGTGCCCTAACATACGAGATTGTTGAGATTCGAGCTGTCGAGCGAGCGGTTTTTGCTTTGAAATACGAGTAACAGTTTATATACGAGTAATCGAGCGGATTGGCCAGCTGCACACGACCCACCAGTTTACCTCGACTCGAGCGTCTCATAATTTCCCACGCCTCAAGGTTACAGAACGAATTAAACTCGTTATCTCGAGGTACCACTGTATAAGAGTGTTCTTGTTGATGTTTATTGTCTCTTTGTTATTTGTTTAATTTGTTTAAAAAATGGGATGAGTCCCGCTTCGGTGACGCCCATTTACGTGTGGTGAAGCTGAACACGTGACAGAGATTTCAGGAACATCCCAGCAGCTGCCAAGAATTCTTAATCTTAGGGACACTTTCTTTTCTCCCTCTCAGGGTGACAGCCACCAGAAACTCTTAGCTAGTGAGATTTCTGTCTGTATGTCTGTAATGTAATTTTGGCTTTCTATCTTTTAGTGACTTTAGTTTATACTTCCTTGGTTTATGGATATAGGGACAGAGGTTATAGGGGAAAGTAGGGATTACAGGCTGGGGTTGGGCAACAAGGTTAATGTTTCCATGATAAAATGGGCAGTTCTTGAATGAGATGGATCACATTCCAAGGGTGACTCCCAGATCCCAGGGGTGTACAACTCCCAGTTAGGTTGGTATGTCCTTTCTTTGAACAGAAAGGGCAATCATGGTTAACAGCATAATTAATATTTCCCATAACCATAACTAGTGACCAATGTTCTATTTCCCCCCCCCCCCCATAACACTGGGAGGAAGAGATCTGTAGAAATACCCTCTAGCAGTGAAAAGAGGGTGAGACACTTCTATTTCATAAAGGAAAATAAATAAAATAGTACTTTCATATTAAAACCACTGAAGGCTGGTAAGTAATCCCTATTACAAAATTGATAAAAAAATGCTTTGGTTAATAACTGGCTTTAAAATTTCAAAATTGTTAAGATATAAGTAGATGTAACTATAATGGAGAATTCATGATAAAGCTTTTCAATAATAATTATAAAAATGTTAATAATGAAAGTCCAGTCACTCAAGAAGAGACAGACTGTGTTCTCTGTTGGAGGCAGGAGCCAGTCCTCCTTCTCCCTGTAAAGGCACAGAACCTAAAAGAAAACAAGGGCAGACAAAGAAATGAGATCCCTTGCCTTGCCTTCCTCGCCCTATGCAACCAGGGGTAGAGGCGGGGACAATCCGAGGGAACATCCAAGATGGCAATTTACAATCCCAGTCTCCTCCTTGGGAGGAGAGCTATCCTGATAAGGCTCCAACTGGCCCTGAGGCCACTGCACCACCAGAAACCAGCTTTTCTAGGCTGCAAAAAGAGTTAGAGCAGAAGAGAATCCAAGATGGCGGCATAGGTAAACACCTACACTGCTGCCTCGCACAACAATTTCAAAACTACAACTAAAAGACAGAACGGACATCATCCAGAACCACAGGAAAGCTGGCTGAGTGTAAGTTCTACAGCTAGAAGGAAAGAGAGGGGCTCACAGAAACCCAGAGGAGCTGCAAAAAGCTGAGGTACGGAGACATGTGCACTGAGAGAGTGGGTGCCGGAGTACCTGGCTGGCTTTCTCTGGCGGGAGGGAAACGGAGACTCCCAACGGCATTGAACCCCTTATCTTACGACACTAAACCCCAGATCCAGCTGAAACTCATATGGGGGGAGTTTGGACTGTGAAAAGGGAGAGGTGCACGGAAATTTAGGGGAGTTGCAAAAGATCAGAGGTCTGGTGGCGCGCATGGCACTGCGCAGAGGACAGATTGCTGATTGTGCCGCTGGCTTTCGCGAATGGGTGGGAGACAGACCCACTTCTGACTCCACTAAGCCCCTGTTTCGGGCAAAACCCTGGAGACCTAGACTTGTGTGGTCCTGGCACGCAGGGGAGCTGGAAAGGCAGCGGTCTAGAGGCAGTGCGGGCGCGTGTGCACAAGGACTGCTCCAGCCATTACCCAGTCACGTGAGACTCAGGGGCCGTGGAGGGTGGGGCCGACTGGAAGGCAAGGCGGTCCCTTAAGCCCTGAGACTCCACCCATCCCAAGCTCAACAGAGGCTTCTTCAGTTTTGCAAGTCTGGTATCAGAAGGCTGAATTCAACACAGAAGTTTTCACTATGCCGAGACAAGGGAAGGGATCACAAACAAAAGAAATGGAGGAAAACAAACGACTGGATATAGAGTTCAAAACCACGCTTATAAGGTTTTTCAAGAATATGTTAGAAAAGATGGATAAATTTATCAAGTCCCAAGAGGAGATGCAAAAGGACTAACTAGAGATGCAAAAGATCCAACTAGAGATGATGGATAAATTTAGTGAGTCCCAAAAGGAGATGAAAAAGGACCAACTAGAGACACTGACTGAAATAAAAAATATTATACAGAGTCCTAACAGCAGAC
>JAAGEH010000023.1:1692683-1721894 GCA_011751065.1 Lasiurus cinereus
TGCACTTGAGCTCCAATCAAGAGTGAAGGACAGGTCACATGCATCAGGATTATAAAGCTGAGCAGACCACCTGCTAGGTGTGTGAGGCTTCCAGACCATGTGCGCACTGCCTGCAGGTTAAAAATATTCGCCTGTTGCCTGGCTCCCGAGTGTGTTTTGTGTTCTCCCAGGACTCCTGAATTGGGCTTGCCTTATTTCTTACACTGTGCAGGCTCCAATCCCTCAGCTTCAGCTCCCCGCCCCTATCTTTCTCTTCATTCTCTCCCTGGGGCCTTGGCAGGTGGGCAGGTGTGGACCTCCCTCTTTGCTCTGTTTGGTTGGGCAGGTGCAGGGACCCATCTGATTCATTGTCTCTCTCCAAAGCACTGATGTGTTTCTGGCCTGCTCTCAGGGTGGCTCTGGGCCTTGTCGCAGTGCTGGATGAAGATAATTACGCTGGCATCCGCTTACAGAGTTAAATGCGTTTTCTCAGCCTTGGAAACACAGATTGGGCTGTGGCATGTGTCCTTCTTTGGCTCAGCCCCACTACAGACAGTGTTCTACTGCTGAGGGCCAGGCTGCTGCTCAGCATGGATACCATGCAGGCCAGGCCCCCTCCCTCCCACTCTCCTGCCCATGACCTGTGTCCCTGTGTGTCCTGTGCTGGCATGAATAGGGGCTGTTCCTGCACTCCCAAATGGGGTCTGGAGTTTGGCTGTCCCCAGGGGGATAGGGCACAGGACACACTCAGACAGGAAGGTGGGTAACTGGGAGTGTGGCCCCCTGGCATCCCGGATGCTCCACACTTTGCCGACGTACTATGGGAGCATTCGCAGGTTTGGAAGTGCCTTCCCGGATGCCTGGCTATCACTCACAGCAGCTCTGAACTGTTGAAACCAGACACCAGAGGTCCGGGCTGCTTGTCACTACTGGAGCCAATTAAGCAGAGGACAGGGTTGAATCATTTATGAGCATTTATTCCAATACTGCCGGCATTGTGGGAGAGCAGCAGGTCAGCCATGAAAATCTGCTCTGTACCCCACTCCCATTAGCCAGCTGCTTATATGGGATACAAGTGAAACCAAAATGTAGATATTGAGTCTGAATTCATTGGCTCTCAAAATCTAAGAATGAAGTTAAGGACAAAAATGGTTAGCATATCCGAAGTTTATTAAGAGCATCCAAGTAGATTAAAGTCTATTAGTCCATGTGTAGAGACCCACATGGCCATAGTCACGAGGGCACAAGAATGTGCTTCCCGACTTGAACTTACTGCATGCAGGGGAGATGGGAGAGAAGGAATGAAGTATGGTAGCAATCATCTCAGGAAGAAAGAAACTGCAGTTTTAACTTTAACTTTAACCCTGCTGTTTGGCTTCTGTACTTACTTGCTTGCTAAAACAATAGAAAAGTTATTTTGATTTTCTGAACTTATGTATGCTACCCCAATCAATTGAATACTCTATGGATGGTGGTTTGAATATCCCATTGATTGTAATCTCACTGGTTATCGAAGCACATTCTTCTGTACCTGGGAACCAGGACAGCACAATTACCCTAAATTACCTCAGATAATGCATTCTGGTTGACTCAGTGATCCCAAGACCTGGACAGCACAATTATTCTAAATTGCCTCAGTGGCTCCAGATAACGTGTTTCTGTTGATTCAGTGATCCATAGACCCAAAACTATACTTAATCTTTATAGATAACTAACTTGCTCAATTTCACTTCTATAACTGCTTTGTGCAAACCAGGTTCCTCATTCCAAACGCAAAGATGTAATCGACACCTTTGTGATATTCTGCCTATATAAGCCAGATGTGGTGAGCGTTTCGGAACTGCGAGATTTGGAGCACTGTTGCCCTTCCTAGCTGCCGGTCTTTAAATAAATGACTCCTTAATTTCACTTTTTGAGACGTCCTTTGTGAGATTCCAGGTATACTATAACAGGAAGAGCACCTGCTTTTTTGTATATATGCTTGTTAGTTCCTGATTGGTCCTTTAAAAAAAAATTTCCTTAATAACATCCTTGGAATTGGTTATGTGCCTCACTGTCTAGGAATTGGTTATCTGCAAGGTGCTTGTCTTAGCAACAGCCATACCCATCCAGTTGGGGTGCCTTAGTTGCTCTGCCTAGTTGGGTTCCCAGTTTCACTTCCTCCTCCCATGGTCCTACCTACCTTTCTTCTGTCCCCGCCAAAGACAAAGATTACATGAGTGAGGAGACATGTCTCTGGGATCCATCTCCAGTATAGCCAACTTTTAGAAAGAAACAGCAGTGGCCAGTGGGTCACTGAATTTCCCCAGGGCAGACAGGATATAGGAAAAGGTGGGAAGGTATGAGAACAAAGAACTGTGCATGGGACCAGAAGCACATTTTCCAGGAAGATCGCCTGGACAAAGGGAAGTGGAGGCAACTAGAAAAGGCCTCCGCCCATTTTTAAAATGGCCCAATAGAAGATAATAGGACTTGGATAGAGGCTACATCCGGAAAGACTGCTAACCCCACATTACTCAGCCAATAAGGAGCCAGAGGAGGGACTCTCACGGCATAGGGTTAAACTGCCTGTGCATATTATCTGTCCACAGACACCCACTTTCGAAAACCGAGATCGGGGAACGTATTAATTAAAGGTTTTGCTTCATGTCTCCAAGTCTGTTGCTTGAATTTGGACAGGTGGGAACTTCCCACAATAGGGAAGTGGCAAGAGGAGTAAGAATGGGTATAATGGTCCCAGTTCCAGCACCATGGGCAGTGTGGGGTGGGAGTTTGCAAAGGGCGGGGGCATCCTGGGCTCCATCGTTTCCTTTCCACAACAGGGCTATCAATCTTTCCATGATAACAGGCAGCTCTTGGGTGGGGAGGATGGGCAGCATTTCCAGGTGAGCTCCCAGGTTCTGCGTACAACTTCCTGGCAGGTGACAATGTGCTTACTTTAATCAGTACAAAACAATCTCAGTTGTTAATGTAAGAAAACATTCCAACTTGTAAAGAATCTTTGTGAGTTTATTTGAGCCAAACTGTCAACAATTGCCAGGAAGCAGAATCTCAGTGACTTGGGATAATGATCCAGAGAAGGGCACTTTTCCACCTTGTTTCACACATTACAATCAAAAGAGGAGACCTACATGAACTCCATTAGTGGTGGATGAGGAAGGCAGGAGAAAGCAAAGTGGGAAACCTCTGGGATGGATAAAAAGTAAAATGATAGACACTTGCTTCTTTTACACAGGCAGGTACAGGATAGTTAAGTCAACAATTAACACATAATGATAACAACGAGGGAATCTATGGTCTCCGTCCTGGCACCCTGGCATATTGGTTGTACCCTGAGGGGTCCGGAAGAAGGGAAGTTACAGGTTACCCTGACAGTCCACAGGCATGTTATCTTAAATGCAAAAAGACATTAGACTCAGTAAAGATGGAAAATTGATCTTTGTCAGGGAAGATACTGGCCTAGGACATGACTGCCTACTATAAACTGCTTTTTAATTGAAAGTTGTAATTTCAGACCATCCTTGTGGTTACCTAGGTCTCTTGAGTTTGCAAGGCCACCACACAGGCCTCTCCTGAGTTAGGTTAGCATGTGGTCCCTTTTCGTTCACATGGTTAACAGAGCATGATTAATATTTCTTATAATTATTTCTTATAACTAATAGCTAGTCCCCAATATTATATTTTTGCCCCTTGTGGACAGCCTTGCAAACTTTTCCATTAAAAAGCCGTTTATAGTGGGTAGTCATGTCCTAGGTCAATCAATATCTTCCCTGGCAAAGATAATCTTTGATCTTAACAGAGCCTATTGTCTTTTTGCATTTATTTTTCCTCTTTTTTTCTTTTTTTTTTTTTTTTTTTTTTTGGTCTTTTTGCATTTAGATAACATCCCTTTGAAATGTCAGGGTAGCTTGTAACTTCCCTTTTCCTGGACCTCTCAGGGCACAACAAATGTCATCACAGCCATAGACCAGAGTCCCTCTTTGTTACTGTGATCCTGTTAATTGCTGACATTAACTATCCTACACCCGCCTGTGTAAAAGAAGCATGTGTCCATCATTTTACTTTTTATCCAATCCCAGAGGTTTCCCACTTTGCTTTCTCCCACCTCCCTAATCCATCACCAATGGATTTCATGTCACCCACTTACTTCTCCTCTGTTACAATGTATAAAACAAAGTGAAAAACCACTATTCTCTGGAGCATTGCTTCAATGGATTGAAATTCTACTTCCTGGCAATTGTTAACAGTTTGGTTCAAATAAACTCAGAAAATTTCTTCACAGATTTGAATGTTTCTTATGTAAACACCCCTAATACTATAAACATCTCATCAGCCCCATGTCCTGGTGCTTGGCGGGCCCCATGGGGACTGTAACAGGGCAGGTTCATGGTCCCTGGGCTCCAGAGCTCAAATCAGGGTGTTAGTGAGGGTGGAGGGCTGGAGACTGCAATGATGTGCAAGCCCAACCCAGGCCCCACCCTTCACCTGGTGAGAAGTGAGCAGCTCCAGGACAGGCCCGCATCACCTGGTCATCACCAACCACATCCAGACGGCCTGCTGTAAGGCGTGAATGGGGGCCGAGGGTGAGGGCAATGAGAAATGTCAGCGCTGAGAGCCCTTGCTAGGGGCAGAAAGAGAATATTGGAATATTAACCATGTTCTGTTAACTGTAATGTCTGGTTCTGTTCTGATTAAAAAGCACATTCTGACCTGGCTGGGAACTGCATGCCCTGAAACATGGGAGCCATCCTCCTGTCCTGAGAACTGCCTGTCATGGAAAGATTTACAACCTCGCGACTGAGACAGTCTAGTCCCGAAAGTGCCCTCCCTCTGTGACCCCCCAACCCACATTGCCTTGTAACTATTATACCTTGCCTACTTCCCCAGGCCTGTAATTCCTAGTTCCCTACATAATCTTTGTCCTTCTACCCAATATTAACAACTGGCTTATGGGGGCAGACCAGATGTCTATGGCTGACCTGTTGCTCTCCATGCTGTTGGCAGAAGTGGAATAAACGCTCATATAGGATTCAACCCTGCCTCTGCTGAATTGGCTCAGGTAGTGGCAGGCAGCCAGACCCCTGGATTGTCCTGTTATACCTGGCTGGGTTTAAAGTGTGCGAACTAGGGAACAATCCAGAGCCAATGGGCTCCTTGTGGTCTCATGGAAGGGCTCAGCTTCGGTTCACAAAGTTTACAAGAGGGCACGGAAATGGCTTTTTGCAACCGGACAATCAAGGGGTCTCAGCCAAGTGAGGATGTGCTTTCTGTAATCAGAACAGACCCATCACGGTTAAAAGGGCATGATTAATATTTCTTATAATTATAGCTGGTCCCCAATATTCTATTTCTGCCTTGAATATTTTTATAGTGAAAACCAATGTCATCCTGATGCTCTGGGAGGAGGCCAGCTAGCTCAGGCCTGACTCTAATCTTCTCCCAGAATTAAGTGGCTCAAAGGTTTCCCATCAGCACTCAGCTCTCTGCTGGGTTCCAGGCCAATGTAGCTGCACGGGAACGGAGTGTTTGGTAGTATGGAGGCCTTTCTTCAATGTCGAGGGTAATTGCACAGGCCCAGAGTTCAAGTAGAAAGAGGACCTTTGCCGAAAAACCCCTCAGATGAGCTCCCAGGGTACCAGACCTAAGGTCACACCTGTCTGGGGGGCAGCCACAGATGAGGGCCAGGGTCACAGCAGGACCTGAGGGGGATTGGGCCTGTGCCATTGGACTACAGGGAAAGGAGCCCTTGAAGCCAAAGCAGAACGTGTGGGTTCTTAGTCTATGGGCTCTGATGCTGATGCCACAGGCCCTCCACTCAGCAGGGGCTTCTGCGGCTTCTGAGGGAGAGACTGTTAACTCAGAGACCAGCAATTTTAATAGGATTTCTATGCTCCTAGTCTTCCTTGCTGGATGCAGCCTCTAGGGAAGTTGGGAGAGGAGGGAGCATGCACAGGGAGAACATCCCAGGGCAGGGTCATGCCCATCTACCCTTCCCTTTGACTCTCCTCTCCAACCCCCTCATCCCCACAGCCCATACCCATCATCCAGAGCAGAATCCTCAGCAACACATGACCAGGACATAAGGAGACAACCTTGATGACCTTGCCGGCTCAGGCCTTCTGAGATAGCCCATGGGTTTGGCTCCTGTGTAGGTAGGCCCTTTGCACTCACGCTGATTATGAGTCAAAAAGTGGCAATTCAGCCCTGGTCTATGGGCCTGGTGCATAGAGCATCTGGCTCTGTAGGCTAAAGGGTTTCAGGTTCCATTCCTGTTAAGGGCATCATCATTAAAGCTTCTACCTGTCTCCCTCTCCCTTCCTCTCTGAAATCAATTATATATATATATATATATAAATGATTGATGATCCAGGCAGAGAAGGAAGAAAATGGGGAGGTCCAAGGCAGCATGTCCAGTGAGCATCCAGAAGGACAAACATTGGGCCACCACTGGCAGCCCTTAAGTGAGTTGCACACGGAGCAGCCTCAAGGGCTCTGGTGTTAGACACAGGGTCTGGGACCCTGAGTGGCTCGAGGCAAATGACACAGGGCATTTCCTGGAAAGGCAAAGGAAGCTGGGGTGTCCCTGCAAGGCCCTAGCCACCTGAGAACAAAGGGACCCCTCCCTGCCTCTCCCGCAGACCAGGTGCCAGGGTGCTGCCACTCCAAAGAGAGGCCACAAGCACACAGCCCCTGTACCTGGTGCTGCAGCCGGCTCCACCCCTACCCGCCTGCAACCCTGCAAGGGGACACCAAGCTGCTCATGGGGAGGGGCTCTCTGTGATGTGCAGGGCTGAGGCTGTGTGGTCGCCAGCATCTACCTATTCCAATCATAGCTATATTGGGGCCCAGCCCCACCGCAGGACAGCCATCTGCTCTCCAGCACTTGTCAAGGGCCAGGCTGGGACCAGGTGCTTTGGGACACAGTTCAGAGCTGTAGCCAGGAAAGGGCCCTCCCCAGTGATGTACTATTTGGGAAGAGCTAGGAGGGACTCCGATTGGGGGACCTTGAGTGCAGACAGAGCAGGGGACTCCTGTGCTCACTGGAGATACACTGGCACTTGGCTGCCAGTCTGGATGCCCACACTTGGCCTGGTGTCTGCCTGGAGCATCAGAGGAGCACATGGTGGGGAGCATGTGCTTACAGATGGGAGGAACTGGCGATTGCGGGCCTTCTGTACATACCCACACCAGGGAGATAATCCTGTGAGTCCTGCTGTTGGTTCTGCAGAGAAGTTCCTAAAGAAACAGCCTGGCACCTGTGTGGACCCAGGGCGCCTCTTCTGCAGTATCCCAGCAGCTTGGTCACCATTCAGAGGACATGTCCCCTGTGCCTACCTTCTCCCTGCCCTGCTCTGTCCAGAAACCCACTCACCTTTCAGCATCTCATGGAGACCTTCTGGGGCCCATCCCCAGCCACAGTCTGCATGTTTCCATAGCAACCTGAATGTGCCTCTGCTGGTCACATCTCTTCTGGTTGTGAGACCTTTGTATTTTGTTTTTGTTTTGTTTTTAAACATTTTTATTGATTTCAGAGAGGAAGGGAGAGGAAGAAAGAGAGAGAAACATCACTGGTGAAAGAGAATCATTGATCAGCTGCCTCCCGTACCATCCACAATGGAGATCGAGCCCACAACTCAAGCTTATGCCCTAACCAGGCATCCAACCATGACCTTCCAGATCATAGATCCACATTCTACCACTGAGCTATGCCAGCTGGGCTGGCAGTGAGCTCTTTGAAGGCTCTGGCCCTGACCTGGATTGCTATGAGACTGGGAGCAGAGGGGACACTAGCTCAGTTCCTAAGGGGGCAGATGAGAGAGCAGGGGTGCTGTGTCCACAGCCTTATTTATTCTGGAGCACATCTTGAAGACAGGGAAACTGAGGCCCAGAAGAGAAACTTGTTAGGGCTGACCTGCAGACCAGCTGACCAGCAACAGATGAATGATTACTCTGACACAGGTTTACTGTGAAAGAGAGGGCTAAGGGACTGCCTGGCTAAAGGAACCAGACAGCCTCAATTGCCTGCCTCTTCAGGCTTTTATTGTGTATCCTTTAAGCAAGGATACCCAAAGACTAAGCATGAAGATTCCAGTAAACACCCGAGGGTCTGCATGTGCACAGACTTGTTTGGAAAGGTCAAGGAACAATTAGGGGCAGCTGCCTTCAGCCAAACTCCCCTAAGTTGGAATCCCTATAAACAGGGTAGGCCACCTTCAGTCCACTCCTTTTTTCAGCATTTTCTCTTTACAAACTTTCCAACCCAGTCTCCTGTGCTCCCCCACAGAAACTTTCCATTCAGCTCCCATGAAAGGAGGTCATGCAGATGCATCACAAGCTTACCCCCTTCTAGGAGTGCACAGAATATGGAACTCTCCAAGGAGAAGAGTGTCATTGGGAGAGTCCTGGGAGAGGGTGGTGGTCTGCCAGTCTCCTTCCCTCCTTCCCACTAGACGCCCCCCCTTTCCTCTAGATAACGGGCAGGCCCATATCTGCTCTCCTACTGTCCTCACCTGAGGAACACTGACCACTTGGGAGTGGAGATGGCTTCTCAGTGGGGCTCAATGGCAGCACTACTGTCCTGCTAGAATTGGAGCACCCACCTTGGAAATGTCAAAGTATTGCAGAGGCTGAGCTGAGCACTGAGCAAATGCTGGCAAAGGGTCAGCCTGGGCCTGGGGTGTGGCTGGTAATTGGGGGCTGGGGGTGACAGGATCCTGACTCCTCCATTTGAACTTGAACATGGGTTGCCAGCACCCCATGTATTTGCAGGTGTCGAGGTCTGTGTTCTTGTCTTGGGAAGCACGTGTTGGACAGAAGTGGGGGAACACAGGAAAGAAAGATAAACACAGGAAAGAGGGGGTACTCTCTTGTCACTGGGGCTCTCCCTGGTCCAGACTCAGGCCCCACTGGCAGGGGCAGGCAGTTTGGCCCACCATGCCCTGGCCTGACCAGTCTTGGGGTGGTATCAGGCAGAGGGTGCTCAGTGAGAATAAGAAAACCCCATTTGGACCAAGGGAATCCAAGATGGCAGCATAGGTAAACACCTACACTGCTGCCTCGCACAACAATTTCAAAACTACAACTAAAAGACAGAACAGACATCTTCCAGAACCACAGGAAAGCTGGCTGAGTGGAAATTCTGCAACTAGAAGGAAAGAGATGGGCTCACAGAGACCCAGAGGAGCTGCAAAAAGCTGAGGTACGGAGACACACATGTGGAGAAAGCGGATGCTGGAGTACCTGGCTGGCTTTCTCTGGTGGGAGGGAGACTCCCAATGGCATTGAACCCCTTATCCTACCACACTAAACCCCAGGTCCAGCCGAAACTCATACATGGGGAGTTTGGACTGTGAAAAGAGAGAAGTGAATGGAAGTTTAGGAGAGCTGCAAAAGGGCAGAAGACCAACTGCTGATTGTGCCTCTGGCTTTCACAAGTGAGCAGGAGACAGAGCCTCCCAACTGCGCCACTTCTAACTCCACTAAAGCCAAGTTTCGGGCAAAACACTGGGGACCCAGATTCATATGGTCCCAGAGCGCAGGGGAGCCAGAAAGGCAGCAGTCTAGAGGCACTGCGAGAGAGCATGTGTGCACACAGGGATCGCTCCAGTGGTTACCCAGTCACGTGAGACTCAGGGCTATTGAGGGTGGGGCCGACTGAAAGGCAAGGCGGTTCCTTAAGGCCTGAGACTCCACCCATCCCAAGCTCAACAGAGAGGTTTCTGCAGTTTTGCAAGTCTGGTATCATAAGGCTGAATCCAACACAGAAGTTCTCCTGGCATAGTGAAAATGCCGAGACAAGGAAAGGGATCACAAACAAAAGAAATGGAGGAAAACAAACGACTGGATCTAGAGTTCAAAAACACGCTTATAAGGTTTTTCAAGAATATCCTAGAAAAGTTGGATAAAGTTAGTGAGTCCCAAGAGGAGATGAAAAAGAACCAACTAGAGATGGAAAAGATCCAATTAGAGATGGAAAAGGACCAACTAGAAATTAAACATACACTGACTGAAATAAAAAGTATTATTCAGAGACCTAACAGCAGACTAGAGGAAGGCAAGAATCGAGTCAAAAATTTGAAATATAAAGAATCAGAAAACACTCAACTGGAAAAGTAAGAAGAGAAAAGAATCCAAAAATGTGAAGATAATGTAAGGAGCCTCTGGGACAGCTTCAAGCGTACCAACATCAGAATTGTGGGGGTGCCAAAGGAAGAGAGAGAGCAAGATACTGAAAACCTACTTAAAGAAATAATGACTGAAAACTTCTCACATCTGGTAAAAGAAATAGACTTACAAGTCCAGGAAGCACAGAGAACCCCATATAAAAGGAATCCAAAGAGGACTACACCAAGACACATCATAATGCAAATACCAAGAGCAAAAGACAAAGAGAGAATATTAAAAGCAGCAAGAGAAAAACAGGTAATTACCTACAAGGGAGCACCCATACGACTGTCAGCTGATTTCTCAACAAAAATGATGCAGGCCAGATGGGAGTGGCAAGAAATATTCAACGTGATGAATAGCAAGAACCTACAACCAAGAATACTCTATCCAGCAAAGCTATCATTCAGAATTGAAGGGCAGATAAAGAGCTTCAGAGATAAGAAAAAACTAAAGGAGTTCATCAACTCCAAACCAGTATTATATGAAATGCTGAAAGGTACTCTTTTAGAAGAGGAAGAAGATAAAGGTAAAAGATAAAAAATTATGAACAACAAATATGTATCTATCAACAAGTGAATCTAAAAATTAAGTGAATTAAAAATTTGATCAACAGAATAAACTGGTGAATATAATAGAATCAGGAGCACAGAAAGGTTGTGGACTGATAATTCTCAGGGGGAAAAGGGTGAGGGGTGTACAGGGAGAGACTGGACAAAAATCATACACCTATAGATGAGGTCAACGGGAGGGAGGTAAAGGTAGAGAGAGGGGTGGGAGCTGGGTGGAGGGGAGCTATGGAGGGGAAAAAAGAGAAACAAATGTAATAATCTGAATAATAAAGATTTAATTTTAATAAAAGAATCAGAAAGCACTCAACTGGAAAAGTAAGAAGAAAAATGTGAAGATAACGTAAGGAGCCTCTGGGACAGCTTCAAGCGTACCAACATCAGAATTGTGGGGGTGCCAGAAGAAAAGAGAGAGCAAGATACTGAAAACCTATTTAAAAAAATAATGACTGAAAACTTCCCACATCTGGTAAAAAAAATAGACTTACAAGTCCAGGAAGCACAGAGAACCCCATATAAAAGGAATTCAAAGAGGACTACACCAAGACACATCATAATTCAAATACCAAGAGCAAAAGACAAAGAGAGAATATTAAAAGCAGCAAGAGAAAAACAGTTCATTACCTACAAGGGAGCACCCATACGACTGTCAGCTGATTTCTCAACAGAAAGGATGCAGGCCAGATGGGAGAGGCAAGAAATATTCACCGTGATGAATAGCAAGAACCTACAACCAAGAATACTCTATCCAGCAAAGTTATCATTCAGAATTGAAGGGCAGATAAAGATCTTCACAGATAAGAATAAACTAAAGGAGTTCATCAACTCCAAACCAGTATTATATGAAATGCTGAAAGGTACTCACTCTTTAAGAAGAGGAAGAAGAAAAAAGTAAAAGATAAAAAAATTATGAACAAATATATATCTATCAACAAGTGAATCTAAAAATTAAGTGAATTAAAAATTTGATCAACAGAATAAACTGGTGAATATAATAGAATCAGGAGCACAGAAAGGGAGTGGACTGATAATTCTCAGGGGGAAAGGGTGAGGGGTGTACAGGGAGAGACTGGACAAAAATCATACACCTATGGATGAGGCCAACGGGAGGGAGGTAAGGGTAGCGGGAGGGGTGGGAGCTGGGTGGAGGGGAGCTATGGAGGGGAAAAAAGAGAAACAAATGTAATAATCTGAATAATAAAGATTTATTTAAAAAAAGAAAAACAGAAAACCCCATTTGCCCCCTCCCCCCAGAAAGTGATTCCCATGAGGGGCTCCAATATCTAGACATCCCTGCAATCTGAGCTCTGGCTTCTGCTTTATGCGGACAACCGGACTTGTGGACCTGTAGCTGGACATGGAGCTTCACCCAGGATGGCTCTCCCACAGGGCAGGCTATCAGTCCTGCCCTTACAAGTCAGGGGCCTGCCGTCAAAAGCTCCTCTCTTTCCAGGCCACAGCTGCTCAAGACAGACAGCAGGTGCCCTCCCTCCTGGCCCCCAGTGGTGGATGACAGGCAGGACTTCGAGCTGTGGTGTCCAACCATCCATCTGTTGACATGCCTGTGCGTTTTGGTGTCGTTGGCTTATCAGTGCTGGCAGGCTGTCTGGCAAACAGAGGCCTCTCTAGGCCTCATTTTTGAAAAGGCACATACAGTGTGCCTTAAACCTCGAGATACGAGTTTAATTTGTTCCATAACCTTGAGGCGTGGGAAACTATGAGACGCTCGAGTCGCGGTAAACTGGTGGGTCGTGTGCAGCCGGCCGATCTGCGCAATTACTCCTATCTCAAATGTTGCTCGTATTTCAAAGCAAAAATCGCTCGCTTGACGGCTTGTATCTCAAAAATCTCATATGTTAGGGCACTCGTATCTCGAGGTGCCACTGTACTAGTAAAGACACATAAAATACTGACTGGTCCTCACTCACTGCCCGAAGAAAGGGACTCACCCTCACCTTCTCAGCAGCAGGCTTTCACCCTGTAGGTCATAGCCACAGGCCTCGGTGCTTTGTCTTTAGGGACCCAGCCTCAGTGCCCGGGACTCCCCACTCAGGTTTCACTGCCTGATCTACCTTGATCTTCTTGTTTTATTTCCTTAGTGGTGAACTGATTGGAGATTGGCTTAATGTTTTAAAACACTAAATTAATGCGTGGTGTCTGTAATCATTTCCATAGAGAATTGGATCAAGGAGACTCTCTCACTGTCACCCACCCCATCCTGCTCCCGGTGTCCCCCCATCTGTCATCACTGGGAGACACCAAGGCTCCTGAGGCACCACTGCTCCTGGCAAGTGAGCCCACCTGCATCCCAATAGTCTGCTGCAGTCAGAACATAAATGGGGGGTGTCAGGGTGCAGAGAGCTTGGCAGTGGTCTGCAGCCACCTGGTTCCTACTGCCACGTGGCCATGGGTGATTGGCTTCTCCACTGAGCCTCTGTAAGGGGTTCCATTGGGCAGCAGTGTGACCCTGGATGCTATCGGACCTCGGCATCCCTGCATCCGCAAGCCCTGACCAGCCTCCTTCCATCCTGGGGCTGGGAAGCCTGCTCCCCCAGTACATCCCTGGCTGCCTACACTGCGCAGGGCCAACATGTCCTCCTGGACACAGTACAGACCACAGCTGAGGGCGCAGAAGCAGAGAGCAGCAGCTGGCAGGAACAGGGTCTCACCTGCCGCGGCTTTTCCCAGGGGGTGGGGAAAGGCGGTGCCTAAGCTGTGAGGACTGCTAGTACATTGAACCCTCTGGTGGCTCTCAGCCTGTTCAAGGGATCAAGCTCTCATTGGGTGTTCCCTGACTCAGTGGTCAAGGAGATATGAGTCTAAAGACCCCTCTCCCAGCACCTGGACCACTCCATTCTGCCTGGCCTGTAGGGTACACTATCAGCAAGCCCCTGGGAAGACCAAGCACACCCCAGAACTCACAAAAGCTGAGTACCAGGAGCTGTCAAGGGAAAGGAGCTCTCTCCAGGCATCTAGCTGGCCCATGTTTACTGGTGTGGATGAAGGGGCCACCTGCTACCCTAACTCAGGGGAGGCCTTCGGGGCAGCCTTGCTATTCATAGACCAATAGTCACCGCAAAGATGTTCTGAAATAAAGCCTTTCAACTAAAAGCAGTTTATAGTAGGCAGTCATGTCCTAGACCAGTATCTTCCCTGACAAAGATCAATTTTCCATCTTTACTGAGTCTAATGTCTTTTTGCATTTAAGATAACATGCCTGTGGACTGTCAGGGTAACCTGTAACTTCCCTTCTTCCAGACCCCTCAGGGCACAACCAATATGCCAGGGTGCCAGGGCGGAGACCATAGATTCCCTCGTTGTTATCATTATGTGTTAATTGTTGACTTAACTATCCTGTACCTGCCTGTGTAAAAGAAGCAAGTGTCTATCATTTTACTTTTTATCCATCCCCAGAGGTTTCCCGCTTTGCTTTTTCCTGCCTTCCTCATCCACCACTAATGGATTTCCTGTAACCACTATTTCTTCACCTTTGATGGTAATTTATAAAAATAGGTAAAACCCCTTTTCTCTGGAGCATTGTCTGAATCCATTGAGATTCTGCTTCCTGACAATTGTTGACAGTTTGGCTCAAATAAACTCACAAGATTCTTTACAGGTTGTATGGTAACACTGGAAAGCCAGGCCCAGCACCCTCCTCTCCCGGGACGAGGACCCTATTTGGTGTTTGTCCTCCATTAACTACTTGTCCTGTGCTCACAGCCAGCTTCCCACCCCCACACACCAGGTGAGCCCAAGCCCCAACCTCCACACCATCACAAGCCTGGGGAGGGACCAGGCTTGGCTGAGTCTCCTCTTGTGGTGCCTCCCATGGTTCCTCTCAGCTCCCACTTCAGGCTGGCTGCATTTGTCTACAGATGAGGGGAGCCTTTCACACCTGTAGCCATCTGTGTCACCTAGTGCCCCGCAGCTCCAGGAGGCAGAGGACAGAGTGGCACACGGTAGTCACCGATGCTTCTCTACCTGTACCTGGGCACCGAGTGTACACATACCCTGTGCCGGATGACTGGACACCAAGTGTATAAATATCCTGTGCCGGATGACTGGGCACCAAGTGTATACACGTCCTGTGTCAGCACTGAGATTGAAAGAAGAGCCAGCCCCTGACCCCTGGGAGGTAACAGGGAAGTGAGGCACTAAAATAATGGGGCACTGCCCCCAGGGCAAGGGGCCATCAGGTCTGCCCCAAGTAGTGAGAGCTCACTTCGGACGACCAGGAGGTCTTGGAGTCCATATGAGCACAGGGAACAAGTCAACACACTGATTCCAATGCAAATGTCAAGCCCACCTGCGCTGAAAACTCAGTAACTCTGAATGGCACTGAGGGACTCAGCTCCTTCTGCTCCAGCTGGAGTGGGGAGGGCTTAGCTGTCTCCAACTCCCGAGCTACAGCTGTGGGAAGAGGTGGTGGTTTGAGTGGGGCCTCCACAGGGCACACATTGGCCATTGGATTGTCTGTGAAGTCGAGCACAGGAGGGAGGTAGCTTCAGGACTCTGGTCTCTGGCAGGAGAGCCACAGGGAGGAAGTGGCCTATCCAGACCAGAGATGAAATGTAACAGGGAGGAAATATCTGACCCTGAGTTGCCAAACTGAGACCTGTATTTCACTGTCCAGGGCCAAGGAAAGGCTGAAGGACCTCAAGCTGCTGGGATACAGTTTGGCTATGTTACCACCACTGTCTTGTCTGGAATGTGAGAGGAGATGGGGTTATTGGCCTCCACCAAGTGAGGGCCCTGGGGTCCTTGCCTAGTTGTGGGCTGCATGCAAAGAGAAGTCTGGGTGATTGGGCTGCCAGCATGCAGCCATAGGGCAGTGGACAGGCTAGGGCAAACCAAGGCTGAGTGACCATCTGTTATGGGGCCTCAGGACTGCCCACACACTGGGTCAAAGAAGAGCTAAGTGACATCTGAGGGAGGGTGACAGAGACTGCAGCCAGGGCAGCGAAGAGCTGCCCCTCAGCTCCCTAGGATCCCACTGTCCCTAGTTCAACAGGCTCTGAGGGCTCAAAGGCTTGGCCATGCCTTCTCCTGGCTTCTCACAGTGGGAGCATACAATAGGTGCTCCATAGATGCATTTGGCCACGTGGTCTCTGGCTCTGCTAAGCAGGACTATTAGTCCCAGGTCTCTCTCTGTCCACTGGCCAATTGTAGATGGAGATAGGTCCCATTTCAGCTCCCTCCTAACAGGAGGGTCAGCTGGGACGATCCTCGGCTCCACACTGCCCACTGGGCTCTCTCCTGCCCAGCTGTCACCGCTCAAGGCTGTCCTTGCAGACTAGCGGGCAGTTTCCATGGGAAAGTGCCAGAGGACTCACGTGCCAGGGTCTCCAGTTACCTCTTCTGCATTGGCAGAAGTAAACGCCAGCTTTTTGAGCTAAACATTTTACTTTACATGGAAAGAAATCACCTTTCTGCATCTTATAAAAGTAGGTGATGGCTGAAACCAGATAGGAGTTCCTGAGGACCCATTGGTATACAGATTCTGGGACTTCGTTTATGTCCACCCCGAGTGAGTCCTCCAGGACAGGTGCCCAGGACAGGGACAAGCTGGGGGTGAAGGACAGAGCCCTGGCTGGAGGCTGGGGGAAGGCCCACTGGAGAGGAAGGCAAAGGGGAGCCTGGTGAGAGGATGCAAGCAATCCCCACACTTAACATCCTTCATGCCCTTACTGCCAGTCAGGGATGGCTGCACTGCAGTAGGAAGTCAGGGGAGATTTGGGTATGACCTTCCAGAAAGTGAGACCATGCAACAGAAGCATTGCTCTGGGAAGCTTCAGCCTTGGAGGTGGAGGACAGTCCTGGGCCCCCGTTTCTGTTCCAGTCTCTGGCCCCAAAACAGATCAACTTTGGTTTGGCACCAACTCACAGTTCTCTCCCTGTGTTTCTACTTTTTGAGGGGATCCCAGCACTGGCCCTCACTATCCCCAGCCTATTGTGGACCCCAGAGAGTCCAGGCTCCAGGCTTGCCTCTGGGCTCCTCAGAAATGCTGATCCAGGGTGGATGGGGCTCTACCTGGAAAAAAGCTGCCCAGCATGCTGGCCAGGCCAGCTGGAGACCCCAGAGCTGTCATGCCACAGGCCTCCTTGAGGCCCCTCTACCTATGAGCTACTTCGTGGGCTGATAGCTCCAGCGTCCACCTAGGTGCACACACACATGCACACACATGCACACAGTAGATGTGGGCCTGACGACCACTCAGAGGGGAGCTTTCCTGGCAGGAGCTCACAGCGGTTTCCTAGGGGTTTTATTTTATTTGGGGGCTTTAGGCCTGAGAGTCTTGGGGGGCGGCATATAAGCCCCAGGGCACAGAGCAGAAAGAGGAACTGGATGACGGGCACTGCGCGAGTCTGTGGGCACCAGGAGCCAGGCCAGGCAGGTCTGGACCTGGAGCAGCATCTCCCATTGACCTGAGGCCTGAGGGCCCCTCTCCTACCCCCTGCCAGCAGCAGCCCCCTTCCAGGCTCAGTGGAGTCCAGGGTCAGGCCTGAGGGCATCCATCCAGAAAAAACCTTGGATTCAGGATTCGGAACTCAGGCAGCCTTTCCAAGTGGGCCTCACTGAATGAAAGGTTGAGTGTGGTGGGTCACTCGGAGAACGGGCCGGCTCCTTAGGCAGCCTCTTCTGGGTGCAAGAGGGGTGCCCACCTGGAGTGGGGGTCTGAAGGAGCCCAGCACATGTGGGGTCTGTATTCGCCTTCCTGGACCAGAGCTGGTCCTCCTGCTCCTGCCCAGAGTTTCTGCCTACACTGTGTCCTGTCACACCACTGACCACAGTCTACTCTGAGCCCTGCAGGCCGCCTCACACACCCCGGGTCCCCTGTGCCCGCTTAGCCTTAAACACAGAGGTGCCTACAATCTGCCTCTTGTGATGGAACCCGGTGGGATGTGGATGACAGCAAGTAGGGCAGGGTGTCTGTGGGGCACCTGTGCCTGTGTGGGAGCATCACCAGAGCTGGGCAATGTGCCATCACCACCTCCCTGTCCTCTGGGGGACTTGTCCAGAGGATGGGCGAGGGGCCTCAGTGGTAGGCAGGCCCAAGTGGTGGGCAACAGGCCCCCTATCTGTGCCCCTCAACCAGCACCTGTGGGCAGGACAGCTCAGTCCCCAGAGCTCTGCAGTGGCTCCACATCTGAGCCCAGAGACACGGGGCTCTCAGTCCACCTGCCTTGTCCATGGCATCCCACCCCACAGCTGGGGACATAGTTCTAGATGCCACCTATCCACCATCAAGCTCCTGGCTGCCTCAGCCATCAGCTGCTCCACATCTCCACGGCACAGCTGTACCATCCCTGGGATTGGACAAGTTGCCCATGGGACCCAGGTATGCAGGCCCCTCTGTGTCCAAGGCTGTGTCGAGGGGACCCCAGAAAGCAGCCCAGCTCAGCATGTGCTCCAGCCACATCCCCAGGAAGGCTCTGGGGCCACATCCTGCCCCTCTCTTACCTCATACTGGGGGCACCCAAGCTCTCTGTGCCACGATTTCTCCCCCTGCATTGTGGGGTGATTGGAGATATCCCTCATGGGATTGGGGTGACATGCATAGAGCAGAGAATGAGGTGCAGGCCTAAGTAGGCATGTGGCTGCATGGGCTGGTCATGGAAAGGGCAGTGAAATCTCTGGGCATTGTTGGGGAGCATTGGGGACCACAGGACTGCACAGACCCTCAAATACCTGCCCTGCCCCCCTACTCTGCTTATTCTGTCATCTGGTGGCCAATGTCACCCAGGGCCTGGCTCCTGCTGGGAGTAGAACCTAGGCTGGGCTGGGTCCCCAGGAGCCTGTCCTCTGCTTTCTTAGAGACAAACCCCTGTGTTAGTCAAGCATGGGCATCCAGTATAAAGACTCCATTTCCCAATCGTTCTTACAGAATGTGACTGGGGTCCATGGATATATGCAAACACCACGGGTGTGTGTGTGTGTGTGTGTGTGTGTGTGTGTGTGTGTGTAAGGGAAAGGGTGCTTTTCTTCCCCACACTCCCTTCTGCTAGCTGGAATGCAGGTGTAATGGCTAGCCTCCAGCAGCCACACTGGCCCATGTGGTGACCCTGAGGAAGAAACCATGTAGAATAGAGAAATGGGACAGGAGGGATCTGGGCCTCTGGCACCATAAGGGCCGCCACACTAGTCCAAGGTAGCCTCCCTCTGGACTGTGGACCATGAAAGACAAATACGAGTCTATTCTGTTGAACCCACAGTTATTTAAAATTTCTGTTCCTCACAGCCAAGCCCAGATCCCATCCTAATGCTAGTGACAGTTCCTGGAAAAGCAGAGCTTTCTAAGGCAACCAGTCAAAACCGCTGAGTGAGAGATAATGAAACATCTCTCGTGGGTGTGGAAAGGTCAGATGGGGTGCTCCTTCCTCCCACTTCAGCCCCCCAGCATGAGGGCAGTGAGAGACCCCTGAGTACATGAGGGTCCGGGTTTTCACCAGGCCCCTCAAGCCTGCAGAGAACCTGAGGGCAGTGGATCATGTTGGCCCAGGCATCCCCAGCACTCAGGGCCCAGGCTCAGCCTTCCCGGTGACTCTGCAGCCCTCTGTCCTGGTCTCCAGCAGGGATGGGCAGGGGATGCCAAGGGTCATTGTCAGTGCTGTGGATGGACAGAGGTGCGTGCAGCAGCCCAGCTGGCTGGGAGCACCATCCAGTTGGTCCAAAGAAAGGCACCCTGATGTAGAGAGGCACCTGGAGGCACATGAGCATTTCTTTCATTACTGTTAGCAGAACTCAGTGATGTCTGGCAGAACTGCACCCTGGAAATACCCCTTTACAAAAAGGCAAGGATGTTGTCAGCTCGACCTTCAGCTCAGGTGCCGGGAAGTGGGTTTAATTATATAAATCCAGCCAAGCACCAGGAATGAATACAACCTGGGCTCACCCAAGAATGCAAATAATCTCCTTTGTCCCGACCTTTAGTAAAACTTCCTGGTATTTGGGATATAAAGTAAACTCGCTGTATTGGCTCTGGGTCCCTGTCACTCCATCAGAGGACAATGGTCCCACCCAGTCCCAGCTTTCTCTACTGTATCTGTGTATGTCTCTTTCTTTCATTTTCTCAATCCCCCGCCGCCCCTACACAGGAACCAGATGCTCTCTAGCCATGCTGGAGATGGAAAAGGGATATCCCTCTATACCCAACCCAGAAATTTCTGGAAGCCTTGCAGTATAAACCTCTGATTGGTCATCTGTGAGGCATCCATCTTATATAAAAACTGCTGTTTGAAATTTTAACCTTGCTATTTGGCTTCTGTAAATGTTTGCTTGCTTAAATAATAAGGAAAATGAGACTATTCTCACTTCAGAGAGGCCATCAAACCTTCCCTGGGAAATTATCAGTGCTGGAACCAGGCCAGGCCTTTGGTTGAAGTCTCAAGGCCTTGGCACATAGGGGCCCTTTAAGAACTTGCAAAGGGGTGAAAAACATCCCATATTTGGGAGACAAAGAAGGTAAGAACATATAAATAGGAAAAATTTCTGCATGTTGGGGCCCAGAATTTGAGAAACATCTTCCTCTGTACCTGTGCCTAATAAATGTAACTCCAAACTCTCTGAGCATTGTTTGATTATTTCAGTCCTCTGTAACATTATTGGTTACCTGACCAAGAAAACCAACCCATGCTTGGTTTTTAGCCTCTGGTGAGTGGACTGGGTTTGGGGCCTGGAGGAGCTAGATAGGCCTCTGGGAGGTACCGCTCTGCTGATTTAGCAGATTGATCCAGGGGATTCCAGCCCTCCCGGACCTCAGCCCAGGACCCAGCAGGCATCTGGAGAGAGTGGACGGACACTTCTGGACCTATCAACAGAATCTGTAAGGTAGAGGCCCTGTCAGTTCGGGCCAACTCCAAGTGAGTGAAGGGGGAGCTTGACCACCTCTCCAGAAGCTGTAGCTTCCTCAGGTAAATTAATCAGGAATTAGGTGTCAGGTGGACTGTTTAAACTGAATAAATAACTGGTAGAAGTAAAAAACTCGGACTAGCTAGTATATAAATGTGGGACTCTAGAGGTGAGTGAATTCAGATTCAATTAATTGAATTATGAGTTCACTCTGCTGGTTTGTTTGTGTGTAAGACTAGCCAACTTGCTACCAAGAAGGGGGACTGGATGCAGTCTTAACTCCTCTGGTAGGTTCACACCAAGATGTTCGTTGAGAATTCTGTTCTGGGGCATGGGTGCCAGGAATGCCCCCAAGCCCATCTGGGGAGTTGGGCATTGTTTTGTTTATTTGCTCAGCTCCAATCTGGGCTAGTCTACTGAGAGAGTGTGAGTATGGATGTTTGTCTGTCTTTGAATAATTATCTGCTCATTAACTGGTCTGTGTGAAGCAGAAGCTACTTTGTGCCTTCTGGCTGTACACAGGAGAGTATTTGCTATCTCTTTCTATTGTTTAATTTATTTAAGGATGGGATGGACCTGCTCTGACAGAGTACAAAAGTCTTTAGCAGCTGCTGAAATTCTTTTTCTGAGTTTTTTGCTCTCTGTCAGAGAGGGAATCAGCCCATTTAGCTAATAAAAATTTCTAATTTTGTATAATTAAGGGTTTCAGTTTGCTCTGATTTGTTAATTTGCTATATTAAATTGAAAATTTAAAGTCCTAGGGTTAACTTAAAGGTATAAATTTTTGACATTTCAAAGAACAAAGAACTTTTATTTATGGCTTTCTTATCTCTTTTGGTGGTTGGAGACTTCCAGGGACAGGGCTTATAGCTCTGCAGGGCAGAGAGATTTATAGGCCTGCCCCTGCCTGTGACAATATAGTCCAACATGAGCCATGTGAGTCTGAACTAAGGCTACAGTTATTATTAACGTGTTTATTTTATTTTATTTATTTATTTAACCCTAGTTGTGTGTCTTGTGTGGTCTGTTGTCTTCCTGGTTATATGTTTTGTTTGACTTGCTGTTTTCAGTTATTAGGATCCTCATAGAGGACATAACCTGGTCTTTCCCTTCCTCCCTCATCCTGATTCTGATAGCATCTATAACTGGATTATTTCTTTCAGGAGGCTATCCAGGCCTTTCAGTTTGCAAGAAATCTCCCTACACACCTTTATCCTTATCCACTAGCTTTCCAGGCTGACTAAGAGTCATTTTTCTCCACATATTGGACCTCAGCCTTTGAAAGGGAGGACTACTACAGTGGTAGTCTGTAGTTTTCTCTGAAACTTCCACTGTTTCTATTTCTCCCCTCTGTAGGAATTGTCTTCCTCTGACTCACAATAGGAAAGGGAGACAAGCAACTGGACTGGGGAACGGGAATGGTCGGAGAAATCAAGAGTGGTAAAGAAGGAAGGTTTAAGATACTGTAGGGGCTTAGAATAAAGAGGAAAAATCTATGAGGGAAAACAACGGTTACAAAGAGAAAAAAGTATCCTTAAATGTAAAAAGCCTAAATATACTGGATCTCAGACCATCTGCCTGTTTCAGGACAGAGTAAATGGTTAATGCAGAAAAGATGGGAGGGAGGGTATCAGCAGTTAATCATGAAGCAGGGAAAGATAGGTTTTTGTTGATTTTTACTGGCTGTAGACTACTCTGCTGGCATACAGGTCTGGTCTAGGTGTCTTATCAGAACTTCACTAGATTCAAGGTCATAAGTTTTCTGTAAGCATAATTAATCTAGCTGCCCTGATGATTTAAAACAGGTGGTTAGGCAAACTCAGTCCCTGAGAGCCAAATGAAAGAAGGGGGGCTGGATAGCTGAGTTGCTTGCAGTGACCCTGGAAGAAGCCCCAACAGCAAGAAAAGCGGGGACAGCAGAGATTTACCTGATACTAGAGCTGCCCCGCTACTGTCCAGTTAGTAATGAGCATTTTACAACAAGCAATATAAGATTTAGGCCTTCGGCTTGCTGGCTACAATAGTTAAATCAGAAGCCAGTGACTACTACTAGCCTTCCCGAAGCCCCAGGAATAGAGCAGTGAGCCCGGGATCTGTGAAAGCAGCAGATAGAGCTAGTGAAAGCTCCCTGTTTGCAAATGTACTGAAAGGGTTAAGTACCTGTTGTTGCTGGAAGAGGAGGGGATGAGATCCCTTTCCAGTGCACTCCCTTGGGAGAGACCTGGTCGATGCTCTGGGAAGATAAGGAGCCTATTACCCAAGCCACTGCCACAGAAGTGCTTTGCAATATGCAAAGCTGTTTCTAACTGCAACTCTGGCTGTTTTGGACTGGCAGCTTAAAGTCAAAGAGCAAAGGAAAGGCACTCTTCCTGGACCGGGGAGCCTTCAGGACTTCGAGATTCTCCAAGAGAGGAGTCTGACTGAGGGATGGCAGACTCCTCACTTGGAGAATCTCAAAGTCCTGAATGAAGGCTCCCCGGTTGGAACACCTGTCGGGTTGGAAGAATCTAAGGCCACACATTAAACTTATAAATTACGGCTTTCTAGGCAGATTTCCAAGCCCAGTTATGTAGGGGTTTAGCTGCATGTTACAGCAAAACAACTTTCTCTCGTGCCAGAATAAATTTTAAGAAATTATACAGGCCGTGTTTGTGGCTAGAAAGAAGAACTGGCCACCATACACAGCCCTGACTGTGGCCTGCAGAAAACTGTATAATAGACTAGATGATGCCTGTGTCTTCATGGACATGACTCCAGAAAGACAAAAACAATTTTGCTTTAGTCAGAAGGTCAAGAATAGACCTTAATCATCTCTCTAAGATGTTTGTATAGACCTACCATGTGTCATATATGGTAGCAGAAGATTTGACTACCTAAGGTGGCCACAGTGCCAATATTATACTTCATTGTGTTAATAATATTGCATTAACCTTACAGGTTTGAATGCAGTTGCCAAAAGCGCAAGTACCCAAATGGGCAAGAAAAATACCCATCTGGTTTTGGTCTCTATTGAAAGACAGTTGGCAGCCTGTATACTGTCTTGCAGACCTATGTGGCCATAACCATGTCAGGTATGGCACAAACCTCAACTTTAGGAAACTGGGGAAGGCCTGTTTGGAACAGAAGGAAGTGGTGAGTACCAGCCCTTTGTTATAGGAATTACAGACCCTGTGAGGTCCTGTGACATGTGAGACCCTGTAAAGCAATAAAGCTCCCTTAGTCCTTTCTCAGAGGGCATGTAACCCTTCCCAGAAACCATATGAAATTTTAAGAACAAGTCAAGTCGGGGAACCCTACTACTAGGACAGCTATAATTGTCTACTTGAATATAGACACATTTTGAATTTCTCCTTGTCATTTGAAGACAATTATATTACTCTGAAGAATTCATAGAAAGGACTGACGAGGAAAATCAGAAGATCTTAAAGCAGGTCAGTATATTTTTCTCCTTATAAATTCAGTGTTTAATAAATCATGGCAATACATTTGTTTGCATAAATTCAATAAGACCAGTTTCCAATAGTGGTTTTATTGACCGGAAACTCTGACTGGAGTATCATGTTTTAAAGATCTCTGTCTGCACTCTAAAAACTTGAAGCCAATAAGAGCGTCAATGAAAAACTTGGTATCCTGCCTGGGAGCCCTGAAAATGGCTGGCACTGGTGCATCAGGCCCATGCCCTATCATCACTGGCAGTTGGTCAGAGTAGAAGGGGAGCAATAAGGATGCCTCTGTGTCCCTGCAGAACCCCCAAGCACTCTGGGCTGCAATGAGTAGGAGGGTTATTGAGATGGGCCTTAAAACCTAGGGTGTGGGCCCAGGTGGAGTCGCTGCAAGTGAGGGATTCACCTAACTCAGCAGATACTTCAGGCAAGGCAAGATGGCAGCTGGATGGCTTGGCTTCCTAGCCCTTCAGAGCACAGTAAGATTCAATCATGAAATTCTGGCAAAAGTAGTTGGTTACCATTCTTGTTGTGTTTATGCAAATAATCAGGCCAAATTAAATACAATAGGTAAATTTATCTTGATTTGGCTCTTTTAATAAACATAGTAGTTTTAAAGGAGAAAAATTCTATTTCAATAGAGGTTATTAACACTGAAATATTTTCTTTCCCTTTCACCAGACCATTTGTTACAATTTGTCTCTGCCAGGTCACAAGCCCACCTCCTTCTGTGCCCAGGCCTCATCGTCCCTCTGACAGACAGCAAGGATCTCTTGGCTCTGAGGAAAACTCTATCCCTTCTCAGCACGAAGCAGCTACAAAAGAAATTCAACGTCCATTTTCCCTAAAAGAATTCAGAGCCAGGATCCTTGAGGTAATATATTAGGCAGTTAGACAGACATAAGCAGACAAGGACGATGGATCAACTAGTGTTACCAGATGTAACTAAGTCTTCCAATCTCTATGTGTGTGAGACAAGGGGCATAGCCAAAGAGGTATTCACCCAAAGTCTCAGCCCTTAGAGAGGCCAGTAGCCTATTTGTCCAAAAGACTTGACTCCTTTGCATTTGGATGACATACTTACCTCCAGGCGGTAGCAGCCACAATTATGTTTATCAAAAAAGCAAATAAGTTAACCTAGGGCAGTAACTAGTCCTAACTGGTCCACATGAGGTCCAGGCTTTACTCCAGAACACACTAGAGCACTGGATGTCAAACACTCGAGTCACCCAGTTTCAGGCTCTCTAGTAGACAAAAGAAAAATCAGTAACAATTTATACTGATAGCAGGTATGTATTTACAATGGCTCATGTACTTAGTGCTATTTACAAGGTAAGGGGTCTCCACAGAAGCAAAAGGGAACAAGGCCACAGATGAAGCTGCCCGTGAGGCTGCCCTAAAACCAGTGGGGCCTCTATAGATTCTAGTAACTCTTCCAGACCCTGATCTACCCAGCTTTTCTAAGCTGAAATCCATAACCAGTCTTTATTCAAGTTCTTACAGACTTTACAGACTACCTAGGAAGCAATCCAGAAGCACATCTGAGATACTCCACCTGTACCAACTTCTGATCTGATTCATCTATTCCACCCTGGTGACTCTGTTTGGGTAAAGAAATTTGCCACCGAAGGACTGACTCCTACCTGGAAAGGACCACCTCCACAGCAGTCAAGGTCAACAGAATCCCAACATGGCTTCATCACACCTGGCTTAAGACAGCTCAGGAAAAATAAAGAGTCCAAGACTTTTCAGACTCTCTAAAGATTACTCCTGGCCCTCATTCTGGACCCTTATCTTATAAGTAAGCCTACTAACTTTATTAGGCAGATAATTAAAATTATAGTTCTCAGGGGTAAATATAACTCCCTTCTTGATAATGACCAAGAGTCAATGATTTGACTCATGTACATAAAACCAGTGGGGAATGAAGCATCCATCTTATGTAAAAACTGCTGTTTGAAATTTTAACCTTGCTATTTGGCTTCTGTAAATGTTTGCTTGCTTAAATAATAAGGAAAATGAGACTATTCTCACTTCAGAGAGGCCATTAAACCTTCCCCGGACAAAATTATCAGTGCTGGCACTAGGCCAGGCCTTTGGTTGAAGTCTCAAGGCCTCAGCACATAGGGGCCCTTTAAGAACTTGCAAAGGGGCAGGAAACATCCCATATTCAAGAGACAAAGAAGATAAAAACATATAAATAGGAAAAATTTCTGCATTATTGGGGCCCAGAATTTGAGAAACATTTTCCTCTGGACCCACGTGTAATAAATGTAACTCCAAACTCTCTGAGCATTGTTTGATTATTCCAGTTCTCAGTAACATCTGGACCTGCCAAGCCCTGCCTCACACCCCACCCCACAGTAGGGCCAGAATCTGTGTGTGGCTAGACATGAGTCCTCTGGGCCACTGAGTCCTGCTGATCTTCTCTGCCTGCTCAACTGAGCCTCCAGAGGCCAGGGGGGTCTGGTGGGAGGAACATTCCAGAACGCAGGCAGCATAGCTGCTCAGCACAAGCCCCTTATAGCCAGGCCCTTGCCTAGGACCCTCGGGTGGAAGATAGGATATCACCCCCACCACTAGCACCTCAGCCATGTGAGAAGAAATAAGTCATCTTTTCTGTCAAAGAACAGTTTAGATGGCTGCCATTTTGGATCTTGTGACTTGGCAGCTGCCATGTTGACCATATGGCTTGCAGCTGCCATCTTGAAACAGCAATGGCCAACCCCTCCCTTTAAATTAGCCAATCACAAAAGACTGCATGCCTAAGTTCCAATCAAAAGCAAAGGACAGCCAAAACCGGTTTGGCTCAGTGGATACAGCATCAGCCTGCATACTGAAGGGTCCCAGGCTGGATTCTGGTCAAGGGCATGTACCTTGGTTGGGAGCACACTTCCTGTGGGGGGCATGCAGGAGGCAGCTGATTGACGTCTCTCTCTCATCGATGTTTCTGGCTCTCTGTCTCTCTCCCTTCCTCTCTGTAAAAAATCAATAAAATATATATTTTTTAAAAAAGCAAAGGACAGGTCATGTGCATAAGGGATTATATATCCTAGCAGACTGCCTGCTTGATGTGCATGTACTTCCAGACTATGTGTGTGCACCCTTCTACAGAAGTAAAAGGTGCCTGGCTTCCAAGTATGTTTTGTATTCTACCAGAATCCCTGACTTGAGGGGCTTGCCTTATTTCTAACAATTTGGGGGGTGGGGGTGTCTGGGATACTGTCTGTCATCACAGGGTAAGTGGACCCCTCTCCTGAGGAGGTGCACCCCGCTGCCAAGTTGCTGTGGCCTCAGTGAGGAGGGATTGCCATTACCCCTGGGCCAACTATGAGCTCGGGATAGAGAGTCAGTCAGCAACACAGGAAGAGCCCAAGCAAGACTCTCGGCAATGAGATGATCTCATGCATGAGCCAAGGTGGGAAATGGACTGAGTACTCCTTTGTGATTGGGTGTCCTCAGAGGTCGAGCATATGTGACTGGGATGTGTCTTGGACATAAAGTGAGTGGGGAGTTCTGATCTGTGGTTCCATTCTCCTGCGAGGGACTCAGTCAGAAAGAGATGAAACAGATCTTGGGAAGTACGAGAAACATCCAACATGGGGGGTTGAGTGCATAGTCACAAGGGACCTGCCGAGGATGGGAAACAGAAATTCTAGGCCTAGGGCATACATTACCTCGAAATGGTCCATTGGGAGAATGCTGAGGTTCTGAGGAGGCAAGTTCCCAAACCCGGACAGAGACATTGCTCTTGGTGTAAACTTTTAGTGTTGCGTGTGCCTGAATGAGAGTGTGTGTTGATGTTTTATGTCTGTTTTTTTGTTTGTTTTATTTGTTTACTTAGCTATGAAATTTGTCTATATGTCTTAGATTAATTTAAAAGTATAACATTTGTAAAGCTTGCAATCCAGGGGAGTTTAAAACAAAGGAAGAGGAGAATCCAAGATGGCGGCATAGGTAAACACCTACACTGCTGCCTCCCACAACAATTTCAAAACTACAACTAAAAGACAGAACGAACATCATCCAGAACCACAGGAAAGCTGGCTGAGTGGAAATTCTACCACTAGAGGGAAAGAGAGGGGCTCACGAAGACCCAGAGGAGCTACAAAAAGCTGAGGTACAGAGATACGCTCGTGGAGAGAGCGGGTGCAGAGTACCTGGCTGGTTTTCTCTGGCAGGAGGGAAACAAAGACTCTCAAAGGCATTGAACCCCTTATCCTACGACACTAAACCCCAGATCCAGCCGAAACTCATACGGGGGGAGTTTGGACTGTGAAAAGGGAGAGGTGCACGGAAATTTAGGGGAGTCGCAGAAGATCAAAGGCCTGGGGGCGTGCACGGCACTGCGCAGAGGACAGACTGCTGATTGTGCCGCTGGCTTTCGAGAGAGGGTGGGAGACAGACCCTCCCAACTGTGCCACTTCTGACTCCACTAAGTTCCTGTTTTGGGTGAAACCCTGGGGACCTAGACTCCCGTGGTCCTGGAGTGCAGGGGAGCCAGAAAGGCAGCGGTCTAGAGGCACTGTGCGCGTGCACAAGGACCGCTCCAGCGATTACCCAGTAATGTGAAACTCAGGGGCTGTGGAGGGCGGGGCCGACTGGAAGGCAGGCAGTCCCTTAAGCCCTGAGACTCCACCCATCCCAAGCTCAACAGAGAGGTTTCTGCGGTTTTGCAAGTTTGGTATCATTAGGCTGAATCCAACACAGAAGTTCTCCAGGCATAGTGAAAATGCCAAGACAAGGGAAGGGATCACAAACAAAAGAAATGGAGGAAAACAAATGACTGGATATAGAGTTCAAAACCACACTCATAAGGTTTTTAAAGAATATCCTAGAGAGAGAATCCAAGATGGCGGCATAGGTAAACACCTATACTGCTGCCTCGCACAAAAATTTCAAAACTACAACTAAAAGATAGAACGGACATCATCCAGAACCACAGGAAAGCTGGCTGAGTGGAAGTTCTACAACTAGAGGGAAAGAGAGGGGCTCACAGAGACCCAGAGGAGCTGCAAAAAGCTGAGGTACGGAGACGAGCGCGCTGAGAGAGCGGGTGCCGGAGTACCTGGCTGGCTTTCTCTGGCGGGAGGGAAACGGAGACTCCCAACGGCATTGAACCCCTTATCTTATGACACTAACCCCCAGATCCAGCCGAAACTCATACGGGGGGAGTTTGGACTGTGAAAAGGGAGAAGTGCACGGA